>JABUQX010111540.1:0-29122 GCA_015478945.1 Trachelipus rathkii | reverse complement strand
TACTTTTGGGTTAATTAATATAGGATTAAAATAATACATGGAATACTGTATTATGCCATCGTATAAAATCAATTTCATTAATTTTACCTCAAAAATGTACTTTTTTTGTCACATCTCAAGTTAGGTTTTCAAAGCTTTTAGGATACCTGCATGTAAATTACACTCTAAAAATTCACAGATCACCTTTGCGATGAAAAAATACTCTGCCTACTAAAATATCACCCTTCAGTGGATTAATCGTTAACAGAAAAATTTGAAAATTTATATTCTCAAAGAGAGAACTTGTCTGATTGAGTTCGTATAGTATACTTTTTCAAGTAGAAGATTCACATTGAAGCAGTCTTATAATTCCTATGAGCAATAAAACGTGTGCTACTAAAATATGCCTGTTAGGCGATCTTCAGTTATATCTTAATTTAGATCTACACCAGCGCAAGAACGCATTGTCCCGGCTTGCACGAGGCATGATAATTAAAAGCTGCCCTAATAGGAATTAGAGAAGTCTTACTAAGTCTTTCTCAAAATTATCTTACCGTGGTGAAGGTGTTATAATTGCTTTCTGACAATTCACTTTCATCTTTTCATTTCGATGGCAAACTAAAAGTCGAAATATACATATGCCTTGTGGCTACAGCTTTCGATCAACACGGAAGATTACTTCCATGGAATGAATTCACTATGAAGCGTCAGTTTCAGTACCGTTACACAGATCAAGCCTCACTGCTTAAAGTGCAAGCCGACTCAAAGCTGTTTCCTTGTAATCAAACTTTCACGGTTATTCGAAGAAACAACCAGCGGCAGGACATCAGAGATGAGAACAAAAATTGTTGCTCCAGTGTCCACAAATAGTTCAAGATTACCCAATAAATTCATGAGTGGTATAGATAAGCAATGACATGCCTTCGTGGTCTTTATGGTATTATAGCGAAATAGTATGGGAAACTGCGGTTGGCATAGGTCGTGTTTTTGGTCTTGACAGCCGATTAACGTAGAACCCATCATATGGACTAGTAATTAACGCTTATGTAATTTACTGTGATGCTAATGCCAAGATTCCATTACTAGACTTCAGAGAATTTGCAAATGGGGCTCGTTTCTAAAGGCATTGTAAAGCATCACTCAAACAAGAGGAGGAAAATTTCATATTCTGTACCTCATGATGTAAGATTAAGCAACAAAGGGACCCACTGGCCAATATTCCTTGAAAGTAAGGGAAGATGCGAAGTATATTTTCTAACAATATTCAATCTCCTCCATCTTCTATTTTCAGAGCTTGTAGGGTGCACCTATGTGTTAATCTCTAAATTTCCTTTAAACTTAATATGTCATGAGAAAATAACTGAAATGGTTTTCAATTATAATGTACTAATTTTTGTGCTTTTCATCAAGAATTTTTTTTATTTCAATAGCTACTTAATACTACTATACTCATATATATATTAAGTAATATAACATATACCTATATATTATATATATTTATATATATATATAATATATATATATATATTATTATTATAATATAATATAATATAATAGTATAATTATACATATATATCTATATAGTATATATATATTGCTCAAAATTAGTTGAGAAACAATATTTTTAATCCATCATTTTTCATAAGTATCGAGATGGGTAGGATACTTCCAGTCTGATGGTACTTCCAAGTACCACGTGCCCAATTTATAAGGATGACATTTTTTTATTTTTTTATTTTGAAATGAGTTAATGTACAATCTATTTTTGAATTTGTATTCAAATAAATTGGGTTTAAAAAATTCAAGATTCTATAAGCCGAAAGAAGGGTTAAAGATGAGGGATCTCGGAAAGTCATCAGCCAATGTGACCTGCAGTAACAGGGTTACGACTTGTCTTCCAGAATGGGGAATCAGATGAGATGCAATGTAAATGTTGAGGTTTTCTAAAGGAAGGATATACATTGGCCTAATTGCGAGATCTATGACACGATACTAGATAGGACTTTCAAAGTTAAGGCATAAGCAATAAAAAGAAACGATTGAGAGAATGTTATCCAGTGCCAGAGTGAGTGATATCGTCGTAGGATAGAATGAGACGGAGATTGATTCTACAAATAGTTGATTCAGACTGTAGATTGTCGCATGTGATGGGTTACCAATGATATGGACCATTAGAAGGGTCAGAAGAAATGAATAGACAGATTATAGGAGATTGATTCAGAAGATGAAAGGCTAGTGAGAAGGTGCACGATTCTGGATTTTACTAGGTAGGTCAGGTCGGAAATCGGGGGAGAGGCTTAGGTATAAATGAAAGGGATTTAGGAACTTATGTTTTTCAGAAAATATTATTTATGGATTTGTGTGAGAGAGTTTCTGGATAGATCTTTCCTGCAGCGGATGGAACTTCACTTGCAGTCGTAAACGGTGTTGTGCTTTCAAGCACCAGTGGAGACTTGTTTAGCAAAAACTAGGTAAAGTTGGGGGGATGGGCTAAATCGGGATACGAATAATAGCAATCGGTACAGTAATAGTGGTACATAAAAAATAGATTGTATACAACTCAATAAGGATTAGGCTAATAAAACATCTGCGGCATTCGAAACAAATGCTTTTGACACCAAAAGCTCCAGCCTTAGGAAATTAAAAAGATGAAGCATCTAGTTAACCATAATGAAGAATCTGAACTTATTGGCATAATGATGCATGGTTTAGAAGGAAGATATATTATGGAGACTCCGTTCAGAATATGAATATAGACGGTTCATTCACTTATTTATACCATCGTAGAAGGAGGAGGTGGGGGCTGGCACGCGTTTAATATTAAAAGCAATATTCAATCTGTTATTAATGCGGACTTTAAACTAATTCATATATTGGAATCAGTATGACGGTAAATATCCTGTCGATGATTTATAATAAATCATATATACGGGCACATTTTATAACCTCCCTGGACCCAGGTCAAGATTAGACTCAGAAATGTCAAAGAAATTAGAGACCAGCATGCCACAGAAAGAAAAAAAGGGTTTAGTCATAATGTGGTGAATTTTAATTTTCCTGGCATTCAATCGGATTCCTTGTCTAATAAGGACCATAGTAAGTTCAGTATTTATAATTTGTATACTAGATAACTTTTTTGAGCCAGATTGGTCATGAAACCCACAAGGAACCGATGCACATTATGACTATAATATCTAAAGCTAACGATTGACAAGTATGGTGGGCGAAGGTTAGGGTGATGGAAGAAAGTTGTAGGACTTAGTGACCATAATATAATTAGATTTAACTATTAACATGATATCTGGAACCAAATTGCAAGTTAATAAGAATAGGATTCTGTAATTTCCGAAATTGGTGGATTTTTACCAAATTTACGAGAACAATGTTATAGTATAACTGACTGGGATAAAGAGTTAAAGACCAAAACATGTTTATCATGTCGGGAAATTTTAAGCGAAATTTTAATGAAAATATTCAGTTCAGTAATGTTTTAAAGATAAACCCATAGGGCGGCGAGAGAAACCTGTTGGCTGGAATAGAGAGATAAGAAATAAATTTATGAAAAGCGTAGATGTTTTTAAAATATTCAAAAATAATTCGTTCTGAAGTCATCATCGTAAAATCATAGAAAAAATAGAAAGAAACTTTCATTCGAGACTTAATGGAACATCCAGCCAGAAATTCATCGTAAGCAGTTTGAATAGAACCTGAGAAGTAGAAGCAAATATATACTTTTTATAAAATTTAAAAGTAAGAAGTAGGACAATTGGTCCAATTAAAATGATGAAAAATGTAGTGAGTTCAGATAAAGGGAGTGCGTTCACGAATTTTCAAGCTTATTTGGCTTCTGGTTTTTACAGAGGAAAAATTAATAATAGTTTGGGCGACTAATAGTTTCTTGGTACTACATGTAACAATAGACTATACAGAATTTGAACTTTGACCTCCGTAGAAAGACTATGAAACGGTCATTAGACCATATTGATTCCAGGTAAGCTGCAGGGCACTAGATGGGAATTATTATGAGTAGAATTCTCGAAAAGAGGGGTAGTCATCAGCTATTGCAAATTTCAGCTAATTTTTATTTTGACCGCAGATCCTATAGCACCTGTGAACGTACACAGATGACTTGCGATAAATTCGTCACCTAGGTGTAGTCGCCCTATTTTAGAAGTAGTCGTAAGGAAGATTTGGGGAAATTTTCAGCCAGTTAGCTTACCATCTCTGGTTGTAAAGGTCTGGAAATAGTTAACTAAAGTCATATAGTTATACCATTTAAAGTGAACAATGGGGTGTATATCTATAATTTAGTGGCATCTGTGGATTTGGGCACAAACCTTCTTAAGATTATGGGTCTCGACATCACTTCCATCAAGGCCCTATGATACGATGAGACCCTCGGGCAATATTATATTAGCAATTTAGTAAAGCTTTTGATAAAGTTCCCCCACATCAAGGTCTGCGATGAAAAAGTTATTGCATGTACGGTATAGGTGGAGTGGTTACATGGTTGGATTAAAGAGTGGCTTGTCCGAAATAGAAAACAGTGTGTACAACTCAAATGGGAATAACTCATCCAGGGAAATAGTTGCAGAGTCTATCGATGGTCACACATATCTTGATATGTTAGTTAACTATGTGTTCCCTCATATATATAAATTGGATTTACCAGGGACTTAAATCGCAAGCGTTTTCTTAGTTGCAAGATGATACTAAAGTGCCAACCCACTTCAGTTAGGCATCAGAATACTGAAAATCGCCTTTAAGAAATTTCTGTGACTTCTTGGCATAAACTTCTTGTAGTGTGGCGCTGATACAGTGGCAATGCAAATTTACTTAATAGTAATAAAGCACTGTAAGTTCTTTCACCTAGGTACTAAATAAAGTTTTAAACTCGATACGAAATGGGGATGGCTTGAGTCTCGTGGACCAAGAAAAAATTTAGGTGTGATTCATAAGCCAGTAATTTGACAAGTAGCTAATCAGTGTTTGGGAGCTAGGAATAAAGCTAATAAGATTGCTGGGCGTAAAAATGTTGTTTACAAGAGCACGGAAGTAATAAGTAACTGCGTATAATACTAGTCTAGGCCAGTAAATAGAGTATGGCACACGTTTGGGCCCCCTTAATTTAAAAGAAAGACTTAGAATACGCAGAGAGAGTTTGCAACGTTTAGAGCAACAAGATTGAATTTCTGAGGATTTGAGGGTAAGCTTGAGGAGAGGCTGAAGGAGTTAGGAATGTTTTCTGTTAGAAAGATTTCTCAGAGGGGAACATGATACAAGTCTACAAAATATTTACATCTATATGATAATACAGAGACCAATATAATTTTCATAGTAGAACATGGACAGATGACCCAGGGGGCATCATAAGAAAATTAAGAAGAAAGCATGCCACCTTGATATAAGAAAGCATGCATTCAAGTAATAGGGTGTTAAATTTGGAATAGTCGGCCTGAGGAAGCTTGTTGCGTGTGGCTGGCTTACACCAGTTGCAGACAGGAGTTACATTCGTGATGGATGGGTTGGGTTTCCAACGTCGACAAATCCACACAGGCCAGATTTGGCGCTTGCTTGCCATAGTATTATTATGTTAGATGGCATGAATGTGACCCATAACTTAGTTATTAATGCATGTGGGAGGTTTTTTCTAAGTGTATATATATAATAATATATATATATATATATAGATATATATTTAATATATATAGTATATAGTATATATATATTAATATTATTAATAATACTATTATCATATATATCATTATTCTTGACTAAGCCAATTATCATGTATTGTAGTTTACAGTAATTTGACAAGCCCTAGAGGTGCTTTGTGGATTTGCGCAGATGTTTGGTTGGTAGTGGGTTGACTGGGACAGTCTCGATAGGCCCATGTGGCTTCTTACTAGTCTCTATATTCTTAATGTCTTAATATCAAAATGCTAAGAAACTACACAATATTTATAATATATGCTATATATAATATATAATACTAATATATAATATATATATAGTTAGTATACTATTATATAGACAAAGATACTTAACGCCCACACGAAACGGGAGCCCGGATATAAAAAAAGAAATATTTCACAGGTAGCATCTATGAACATCATAAATAGATGTTCTAGGAAAAGATGATTTTATTTTTTTTTTTTAGATGCCACGCATCTATATTGGTATTTATAATATTATTTGTAAAGGTATTACACGGCAATGTAAGGGGGCTCGAGCCGACGGGGAACACAGGGGGGGACGTTTTTCCATACCCCGTAGGAGGGGGCGGAGAAACCCCCCGCGACACCCCAAATACCAAAGAGCGGGGGTGCCGGAGACCCTCCCCTGCAGGGGGGACAAGAGTCTACCCGTAGATTCCGGAAGGCCGATGAGACCCGACTCCTACCATCGGATCGTTAGACCCTGCTTAGGGTATTCTTATTAATTTCCTTACTAAAATTTTACAGATTCCAAAAAATGTATTCCTTTTTCGCTGTAGCTATTGGTTATCAAATAAGACTGTTTTTTTTTTTTTTTTTTTTTTCATTCCTCGACCTAAAACGTCTATTATGTATCATAGAGGCTACCTTGAAAAATTTTTTTTGACGAGCTCCCGTTCCGATGTGCGGCGTTGAAGTAACTTTTTAGCCTATATATTCATAACAATGGAGCGGATTTAGCAAGAATGAATCTCGTACGAACAAAGCCAAATTATAATGTACAATTTTGCAATGAGTCATTAAATTTGTCTTCCATAGAATAGCGGATAGTTAAGCAGAATTGTTCTCCTACTAAAATATCCTTCTGGCTCTATATAACTATATAATTATAGTATATATAGTATATGATATATATATTTAATATATACTATATATATAATATATTATAGTATTTATATTAATATATATATATATATTATACTATGGGTGTGTGACTGTGTGTGTGGTGTGGTGTGATGTGTGTGTGTGTGTGTGTGCTGTGGTGAGTTGTTGTTGCTGTGTGTGTGTGTGTGATGTGGTGTGTGGTTTGTGTGGTGTATGTGTGTGTGTGTGTGTGGGAGTGTGTGTGTGTGGTGTGTGTGTTGTGTGTGTGTGTGTGTGTGTGTGTGTGTGATGTTTTGTGTTGTGTGTGATGTGTGTGTGTGTGTGTGTCGGGTGTGTGTGGTGTGTGTGGTGTGTGTGATGTGTGGGTGTGTGTAGTGTTGTGTGTGTGTGTGTGTGTGCTGTGGTGTGTGTGTGTTGTTGTGTGTGTGTGGTGTGTGTGTGTGTAGTGTGTGTGTGTGTGTGTGTGTGGTGTGTGTGTGGTTTGTGTTTGGTGTGTGATGTGTGTGAGTGTGTGTGTGTTGTTTGTGTGTGGTGTGTGTGTGTGTGTGATGTGTGTGTGTGTGTGTGAGTGTGTCGGTGAATGTGCGTACACGCGGCGCGCGCGCGCCTTTGAGCCTTGGAAAACAAGGAATGAAGTTAAAGTGTCAGAGCGTTGAAATATATTGAGTATTTGTTTCAAGGCAACTCATACAGTCATTTTCACGATTGGAAGAAACCAATTCCACAGGTTAGGAAAATCTTGAACAAGCATTTGACACTCGATGGATTTTTAACCTCCCTGGTTCTAAATCAAGTGATTTTTTTTCTCTCTTCTCTCTCTCTCTTTTTTTTTTTTTAAATTTTGCAACCAGGATATGTCACAGAAAATGTCATAAGAAATGTGCTCTAACAAACTTCAACAAAGATGAATTTGCATAAAGAGGCACTTCTCCAACTTCTTGGACAATACCGTAAATACAACAAGTCAGCCAGTACAATGGACTTGCGTTTTACTTTTTCTTTGTTCAGCACATCATAGCGTCTGACAAGAAAGAACATTTCCAAGTGTCTGTTTTTCAATGTTGAAAACAACGTAATGCAGTTATATAAAGGAACTTTCTTGGAATTATTTGCCTTTTAAATTTACATTACTTTTTTTTACACAAATAAGAATGGTAGGAAAGATTTCCCTGTACCTATTTTGTTTTCAAACTTAGGCTCCGTCAGAAAGCCCCGCGCAAGTTTATATTTTATAATTCAAATTTCCTAAATATATAGTACTCTAGCCTGGCCGTAATTATTCATCTTTTGGCCTTCTCAGTAATGTTTATACTCATAAGGTTTCTGGTTTTAATTATGACAAAGAAAATACATCAACGAGAAACCCTGCACGAAAATCTGATCAAATATTGCGAGGCATTGCAGATTAGAATTAGAAAAGCAGACGAGTCTCGATAAAACTTTCCAATCGTTGCTATAAAGCTTTTATTTAATAAATTGAAAATGCATAACATTGGGTAAAAATATTCTAAGAATCAATATAATTAATCAGGGCAGTGTTATGTGCAGGGAAAAATTTATACACAGTAATAGTTTTAAAATTCACTTTTCTCTGATGAGATTAATAAACACGATTGACCCTAAAAAAAATATCAGTAATAGCATGCACAGTAATGTTAATTAATTGGAGCAAACTATTCTATTAATATTTAATCAGTAAATCTCATAATTTCTCTTTCAAACACATAGTATCTAAACCATAGCACTAAATTTCCTAATTCTTTTTACGAAATGAAAACCCAGAGTCAAATGCGCGCTCAAGTTGCTGCGTTTACAAAATTATTGTTGTTCAAGTTTCAATCACATCGTACGTTCGGCAAAATTTTTTCCAAATTTCTTCTTAAGAACTATACAAACCGTAATAAATTTGTATCCATAGATTTCTTTAGAATTATGATTTCTCTCAACAAGAAATTTAATTCTTAAAATGCTTATATTTTATACATTTAAAAATTATTTAGAATATCTGAGATGAGGCTATATATATTATTTTTCAGAATAAATATATATAGTATATATTATAGTATATACAAAATATATACGTAATATTATATAATATATATATAACTACTATATATATATATATATACTATCATATATATATATATAGTCTTAATATATATATATATATATAATATATATATTATAATATATATATCACTATAGATAATTTTAAAATTTATATATTTCAAGGTACTTTCAAGGACTTTGACTTCAAATATCTATTTAAATTTATACATACTTATACAATATACATAAAATATAATATTATCATATATTTAATCACACTAATACGATTTCCAATACTTTAAATAGCAAGAAAAAATGTGCAGATGTGGGCACGAATTCTATTTTAAACGTAGGCGACAAGGCTTCAATAATCTTTTGAAAGCAAGAACAAGCCCATGCATAAAAAAGAATCGGGAATTCTTCCGACTAGGTTTTAACTTGTAACAGAAATAAAAGGAAAAAAAGAAAAACGAGAACAAGAAAGAAATGTTCGCGGCGCAGCAACGGCGCAGGAACCACCGGGGTGCACGGGCTGCAATCAGCGATAAGATGATTCTGTCGTGCATAGATATATATAGTTATAGTATGTAGTATATAATATATTCTATATATATATATTATACTATAATATATATTATAATATGCTATATATATTAATATATATACTAAGTTATATACTATTTAGTTAATAGTAGTAATATATAGTCAGCGTCTGTTATAGCCATCATATGTTATCTTAAAAAACTAATTCATCCTACAGTAAACGTAACAGCAACTGAAGATGGCAGCACAGCTTGGAATGAAAAAAAAAAAAAAAAAAAAATAATCTCAAAACTACAAATAGCTACAGCGGAAAATGGATACATTTTTGGAATCTGGTTAAATTTCACAAAAAAAATGTAAAAAAAAAAAAAAAATTATTGTAATAATAAAGTATAATGATTAAGAGGCCTATTTAGAGACCTTTATTGGTTTCTCGTTAAAATAAATAGACTTCTCTATTAAATTTTTTTTTTTTCTCTACTAAGGATACCCAAAATTTAGGGATACCCTTTCGCAGGAGTCGAGTCCGTCGGCTTCGGGGAACTACGGGGTTGGACTATTCCCCCCCTCCGGGAGGGTCTCGGAAACCCCCCGCTCTTGGTATTTGGGTGTCCGGGGGTTCTCCGCCCCTTCCCCTACGGGGGTATGGAAAACGACGTCCCCCCTATTTTCCCCGTCGGCTCGAGCCCCTAGTGTGCCGTATAAATCATATTTAGATAGAGTACTCATATTTATGTTTAATGAACAAACCAATAAAAGTCTCTAATAGGCTTCTAAACATAATTACTAAAATTATTAACAATATTTTTTTTTACATTTCTTATGTGAAATTTACCAGGATTCAAAATGTATTCCTTTCGCGTAGCTATTGTAGTTTTTGAGATATAATTTTTTTTTTTTTTTTTTTTTTTTTTTTTTTTTTTTTTTTTTTTTTACATTTCACCAGGGCAAACTTTGGACCAGGATCCAGCAATGTATTACCGTTTTACTGTGCATAATAGTTATTATAAGATACATGATGACGCGCCTATACAGGACCTGCTGGCCACTCTATATATATATAAAATATATATAATATATATATAACTATATTATATATATATATATTATAATATTATATATATGATTACTATATATATATATATATATATATATATATCACTATACTATATTATCATTATATTATATATAATACTGTATATATAATAATTTATATATAATATATATATAATAAGAATGATAATAGATTGACCGAATATCTATTTTTTAAATATTTTCGGAATGCGAATGTTCTGCGATTATATTTTTTAATGGTTTGCGACTAAAACATTTTAAACTTCATGTCGGACAAGAAGGCAAGTCCTTTTGCTCACTGCAAAAGATCAAGATTACTGTCCTCCATGGCATATCTCTATAGGTTTTAAAATTATGTTACCTTTACTTTTGGCTTTTAAGCTCCTGGTCAACCGAATTTTTATTGTTTTGCACAGACGTGATCATCTTCAACACCAAATGCTTCAACATAGAATTGTCGTGCATTATGGTGGTGATTGTGTATGAAATTTGATACACTGCTGCTCTTTGTTTTCCATGAACTTTTTCAGGAGGCGCCTTTTGAATTTCTTCACTTTAACCCTTTTCCCTAAACAAACTGAGAGTACAAAATTTACTCTTCTTCTTTCAATCTAGGATTCATAACAAGCTATGGAATTAAAAGTCGTTTTCTCTCTCTCTGAAATCTAACCTTCTGCAAATTTCTTTCGATATCATATCTCATTTTTTTTCATCTGCCATTGACTGAGGATTCCCTATATCTCTTCAGAGTGGTTATGAGAGAGATGGCATCAGCTATTGTTGACCATTTTTGATGATTACCATGGTCATGTCTTCGAAGGGTTAGAGTACAGTGATACAGTTGAATGCAATAGAATTGTCATATGATGCCAAGACATTCATTTAATCATTTGAGCGGCCGCACAAGCATTAAGTTATTGGATCCATATCATTTGCAGTTCTACGGCGTGTTAACGTTATGCATAACTGAAAGATGAGGAACGTCGATCCTGGCCCGTATTTTGTTTAGTTCTGCTTCAGCCATAGTCGAATGATTAAAGTGTCCCGAAATTGACCTACATTTTGAAAGAACTTCAATTAAGACCAATGTTTGACATGTCACATCATTTGTAATGTTAAAGTGCAACTGGTGACTGATGGAATTTGTGGTATTCACTCAAGAAAGAAACAGAACTTTCATATTGGAACCAGCGTCTAATGACATGGCACAGTGAATATCATCTGGAAATGGGTTTCATTTCTCCAATATTCCATTAAACACGTCACTGAGATATTCACCCGTGTGATGCTCAGTTAATGGTTCAGAGCGCACAACACAATTTTGGCGTTTCAAGTCCTTGTCTACGGTATGACTAGCCAAAGAAAAAGAAACTGCCGATTGAGCATCTGACCATCCGTTTGTTTGGTCAAACTTTAATTTAAAAGCAGTCATACATTTTCTCACAAACAATATCTCTGTAGTATTTCTTTTGATTTATGGGTATATTAAGAAGAATATAAGGGTATTATCGTGAAGTGGATTTTTAAAATATAAGGGTTGGATGAGCTGCGGTACAATAGGATGTCAAAAAATGACTGGCGGAGCAGTTTAGAAAATTCCGTTGCTCCGACAATATAGGCCGTACCTGGGGTAATTTGGGTCATGGGTACATTTTTAATTATATAATATATACTATATATATATAATATATATATATATATATTATATATAATATATAATATATATATAATATATATATATTATTATAATATTAGCAGTAAATAATGCCTTACGTACATTAGAGGCGGAATTAAAATTCTTGCAGAGTTAAACACCGTATAATATTAAAATAAAACTATTAAATAAGCTAATAACTATCCTATCTCAACATAGCTCTGATAACATTCTTATTAGATCTAGGACTATTTGAGAAAAATCAGAAAATACATGGACAGCCAAATGATATCTGATAAGATTAAGAAGACCCAACTAAAATTTTTGCAATGCTGTCTCGAGAATCTAGTCATTCCTAAAACACTGATACTTTCTTCTTGAATCAACTTTAATAAATATGAACCCTTCCCGGAAATATTTAGTCACTTACTAATCAACAAGATTTCTTATATTAAACTTGAAATTAAATCAACGTTCAGCAAAGCCTTTAAAATGTTTAAAGAGTTTCAAAACCTATGGTACCACACAAATCCTAATTCTTTAACAGAACTCTCCGATTTTTTAAATTTTGCACATAAGATGAAATAATTTTAATAAAAAGGAAAAATTTGGAAAATAAATTCAACAAAATTTACTACAACAGTAATTGGACTTCAAACTTGAACAATGAACAAATTATTAATCTTTAGGATTACCAACTTACCGAGGATCAAAAAATTATCCTAGGATACGGACTCTCCTTTTCCTTACAACAGACTGATCCCATCAAAAGTTTTCTTAAAAATTTCGAAATATGGAAAAAATCAAATACCAATCTACATTATAATTTTGACTTCTTAAAAGGTATAATAACCTCTAACATTCTCAACCACTCTCAACAAAAATTTCCACAAAAATTCTACAATGCTCTTTCATCACTCTCCAACAATAACAATAACAATATCATAGTCACCAGATCAGACAAAGGCAACAACATTGTTATTCCCAACCATCACGAATACATCACTAAATGTTACATAATTTTAACTGACAACAACACATACTCATTAATTAACAATAACCCATTAAAAAACACACAAAACCTCTTTAACAACAAGCTCAAACACATCCTATCTGATTTCCCCTTCCTCCATAATAAACTTTAATCCACACTTCCCAAACTCTCACAATTCTACAGCATTCCAAAAACACAAACAAAATACACCACCCAGACCAATCATCTCAAACATTGACTCTAACACTTAAAAATTATCTAAATGGTTAGTCAATAGTGACTCAATACACTCAAACCCCTCATAGGACACATTTCCCTATCACATATATAAAAAACACTGAAGAATTTATTTCCAAATCCAAAAACATTAACACACATAATCTTAGTTTCGACGTTGTCTCACTATTCACATCCGTACCTGTCCCTTTAACAATCTCTCTTCTTGAACGCTTCATTCTTGAAAACAATTTTATCCTCTCACATCCCTTTCCTCTTATCAAACAACTTATCCTCCTCTCTCTTGATCACAACTTCTTCCATTTCAACAATTTCTTCTATAAACAAGTTTATGGTTTAATCGCAGTACTTCTAAAGACAAAGATTTTGACAAGGAAGACAAATTTTTAAAGGTCTCAAATGGATGTAAACCTAAATTGAAGCATGAATTTAGAATTCCTTTTCCCCTCTGGAGGTTGAAGGGTGTGAATCGGAGACTATCTTGATTGGTAACTCTATCTTGCAGAATATGAATGAAGAGTTCGTGAAACGCAACCCTAGAAAAAGGAAATGTAAAATTGCTGCGGGGGGGACAATATCTGACATTGATAAATCTCTTAAGGATTTACAAATCAAAGACAATAGCCTAGCGTGTGTTATGATTGGGTCGCGCGATGTGTATAAAAAAGAAAATACAACAAATGACCTAATCGGCAAATACAGAATACTAATTAAACATTTGAAAGAAAGAGCAGGTAATATTTTATGTTTTGGAATTTTGCCTCGCTGGGTAATGGGTTTAAGAGTTTCCAGTAGAGCGATATTTTTAACATACGACTAGAAGAAATTTGTAATGAAGAAAACGTCTCTTTTGCTAACATTTGGGGTAGCTTTGATGGTCAGAATTATTTATTCTGAAAAGATGGGGTTCATTTGAATGATGTTGGTAACGCAAGATTAGGTCGACTATTGAACACAGAGGTAATAAAAATACATAAAGAGATAAACTGTAGCAAACAGGTTTTTCGGAAAGGTCCAAATCCCCTTTCAACATTCGGGAAGTGAAAGCTTTATCTTTCAACGCAAGAGGTATCTGGAACAAAATAAAGTTTAAAGCTATTGTTTACACACAAAACTTCGATATAATTACAATCACTGAAGCATAGTGCAACTTTAAAGATCATGATTTTATATCACAATTTCAAATTAATGGTTATAAGTTATTTTTCAAAGATAGATCTAATAATAGGGGAGGGGAAGGCGTTATGATTTATATAAAAGACGTAACTCAATACTCAGCTAGAACTAGCTAACATTTATCAAATTGATATCATCTATACTTATATACTATTAATTTTAAACATGCCATTTTTGTCCCCTAAGTTTTCGACTTTTGGTCTTATATTACATATACAAAAAAACATATACAATTAATTTTAAGCTTCACAAAAAATTTAGAATATATAGTAAAATTTAAGCTTTTATTATTATTATAAAAAAAATCAAATTATTATAAAAGCATTTCGAATGTGCGCGAGCGTTGTCGGTGTAACAACTTACTCGTTATTGCACGGCAACGCTCAACACTATTTATTTTATTTTTTTATTCCTTAATTTTAATTTTATTTTATTATTTTATTATATATAGGGCTCCTCTTCCAGAGTGCTGAGCCCCAGAATCTTGGAAATGGACGTAGAAGGCTGAGGGAATTTGGTGAATGGATAGAAAAGAACGAATGAAATAGAATACTGAGATTAAATTAATAACCCAGGCAAAAAAAAAAAAAAAACGACAAAAGTACACATATAGTATTTTACATATTTAGTAATCACAATATTCATAATATTTACACACATATGTGCCACCCGAAGCTCAGCCGACAGTGGCCTAAATGCCAAGCCTGAACGCTCGCAGTGGAGCGTAACGACGTTTCTTGTTGGAATTAAAATAGAAACATTGAATATAAATTTAAATTTAATAAATGTCTATCGTCCATCGACCTCACAATCGTTAATAGATGTATCTTTGTATACTGAATTAAAAGAATTTCAGAAGGGTATACAATAATTGTGAGAGACGTTAACGCCCAAATATTAACTAAAATTTACTTGATGCAGATTATAGCTTATAAAATTATTAATATATAATTTCCTTTTTTAAAATAATTGATTGTCTAACGAGGAGGAAACAATATTTTTAGACTTATTAAAGAGTGAGTCATTAAACTTGAAGTAAAAGTTTTAGGTTATTGAACTATTGGAAAAATGGATCATAACAATTAAATTGATCGGCGTCGTTTAAAAACAAAATACATGTATAAGACTTTTACTATTCAAAAAGAACGCAAATATTAATGGCTTTAAGGAGGGCTTATCTATATATGATTGTGATGAAATAATGTAGGAAATACAAATTAATGTAGGATACGTTTCTACAAATAGTCAAAAGGACAGGAAAAGATTGTTTCCATATAAAAAAACGAACTTTTACAAACTAAACCAAGATGGTGGAAAAATAAAAATTTAGATTCTTTTCAGCTTCATTTAAAATAGGGCTTATAACCTTTTGAAGTCTTCTCCATCAGTGGAAAATAATAATAATTACAAAGTTTGGCTTCAAAACTCCAAAAGCCTAATTAGATACTATAAAGGAAACTATGAAATAATAGTAACGCAGAGAAAATTTACTCCAGTTTGTTATGGGAAATGCTATATGTTTTCATGACTTATTAATGAATAAAAAAATAAACAGTAGATGTCTTTTGGGAAAAAAGTTACAGTCTCTCCAAAGTTGTTTAAAAACTCCCCATACAGGTTTACAAAAACGATACTAAATCACAGGAGATATATAAAGAATATAATTGTAAATAACAAAACAAGTGATTTAAGTCTTTAGGAAAAAAAAGTTAGCCTCTCAAAGTTAAAAATTTTCCTATAGGCTTTCTTATAAAAAAATAATAATAATGGGCCTCGTTCTCGTTTTAGGGCCATCCCTAAAAGTTCAGGTTATGATAAATTTGGTAAGTATACATGATTTTTCTTATGTACACTAGCTCTGGGTTCAAATCTTACAATGGAAACAATGAAACAACAACACTAAAGAATGTTACAGACTTACAGGTTAAATACCAATAGTTTGTTGAAAATTGAAAAAAAATATATATTAAAGAAAATTCATTGAATATAAGTTTTATTTATTTTATAAAAAAAATAAAATAATTTTTTCAGGTACCAAGCAGATTGCAACAAAAAATCTTTAAACTCATCCAAATTGAAGGGCTTGAAATAACAATCACGAAAAGCAAAAAAACCTTTCCAGTTGATTTTCTTAGCAGCAAATTTGGTCTTTCGTGTATACATCTTATCAAAAGAAGCTATTACATACATATATACATACAAATTATATTTAAAATTTTAAATTGTTTCTCTATAATTTTTCCTATTCACGGTTGTTCCGTAATTGTTTAAAATATTTGTAATATATATTTTATACATGGTGTAAGTTAAGGACTGCACACAAGATAAGAGAGGGAACATTCTCCAAGGTTTGGGGTAACACCGACGAAGATGGTGCCATTAGAATCTTTAAACTCATCCCAATTGAAGGGCTTGAAACCATCAATCACGAAAAGAAAAAAAAAAAACTTTCTGTAGATTTTAAGCGGTAATTTTGGTTTTCGTGCATACATTTTATCAAAAGAAGCTATTACATACATACATAACCTGTTTAAACTTTTAAATTTTGTTTCTCAATAATTTATCCTATTCCCAGTTGTTCCGTAATTGTTTACAATATTTGCAATATACAGTTTATAAATTTATAAATTAGAGACTGCACAGAAGATCGGAGAGGGAACTTTCTCCGAGATTTGGGGTAACACCGACGAAGATGGTGTTATTAGAATCTTTAAACTTATCCCAATTGAAGGGCTTGAAACCATCAATCACGAAAAGCAAAAACATTTCGGAGTTTTTTCCTAAGGTCGAAATTTCAAGGTAATTTTGGTTTTAACAGAATAGGAATAGTGAGTATTGATGAAATATGGAAGATAGAAATCGGAAATGACAGATTTTTGAAAGATTAGAGCACTTACTAATGATGAAAAGATATTTTACTAGTCTTGAATTGGTAGTTCTTAACAGAATAGGTTTTGTGAAATATTAAAGGAATATTGAGTATTGATGAAATATGGAATTAGAAATTTAATTTCTTTTAGTAGGCTATTATTTTGATATAGCCTCCAGTTATGTATATGAAATGAATCTAACTATGTTGGTAACATGTTTTGAGATTTTTTTTCATGATGAATTTTGTGATATCTGTTGCAACAGGGTGTTTGTAGTTGAGCAAATACTGCTTCTAAAGTTAAATTAATGAGTGAGGTTATTTAATTTTTATGAAATCCATGGATATTTTTGAACAAAGTATTTAATGTAGTAAGTATTGGCCTTTTAGAAATGAGAGAAGGTCAGTATAAGATCTGTTTGAGCAACTTTTAGAATTAACAATTACTGGAAATGTTTAAAAATAAACGAATAGTGATTGTAGTTATGAAAACTGAACCATAGAATATTTTTATAAGAAAATGCTAAAAATCAGAATTTAGTGATACGAAGCTAGTAATGAAGTTGTGGTTAAATGTTAATATTAAATAGCCGCTGAGGCAACTAATTAAGTTTTCCATAAAGCAGTTCTGTTAATATTCCGTTAAGTTCTAAAAGACAGACTGTGTGAATTCGAAACTACCACAATCTCCCTTCAAAAAAAAATGAAGTTTTGATTAAAGTTCTTCGGAGAGAAAATGTAAATGATACTCCGGGATTGAAAATGCTTTGTGATATTACCCATTTGGTTTATTTAAGGTTTCTCTTTAGCCTCGTTTTTTTTTATGTATAAATTAATACAAAATATTTAATGTATCTAATTTATAGCGACTGTTAAAACTTGGATTTTCATTTAAGGTCAAGATTGAGATGGAGTGAGTAATTGTGGAACCAGGAGAAAAATCTGATTAAGCGATTGGGGATGCTTCGCAGACAACCTTACTCTTGCTCTTGTTTTCTCTTACTTCATATCTTCTGACTTATTTTATTTGTGCTAATACTTCTTGATCTATTAATCCTTCGACCTTTTTTGTTGTTGTCCACTATTTTGGAAATAAATTTTTGGAGTTGACCCCTATTAACAAAATATAATGACTTATAAATAACTAATTAATTAATTGATTAGATATAAGTTTTGACGTAATCCTGTTGGTTAATTCGTATCAATAAAAATGTAAAAATCCATCTTTTTTGTGATACAATCAAATCTACTTTTCCTTTTGATACAATAATCTTTTTTTAGTTAAGTTTTCATTATTATTAAAAGATAGGTACACAGCCTCCATACTTTAATATTTCCTGCGCTTTTTAGTAATACATTTAAAACTTTAATTTTTCCGTTTCCCTTTTTAAAAAGCTAAAATTTTTCATATTCTTATGTTATTTCATTTATTTATTTATCTTTAATTCTATTTATACTTTACGTAGATTTCTCCTCTCGTCTTATTTACTTTTGCTTTTGGATTCTTTTGAATGAAAGACATCTATTTTAGGCTTCATTAATATTATAAACTATTAATTAGTAATTAAAAAACCTTTTCATTAACAGTAGATAATCTATAACTGCTAATGAAGTTTCTATTAAATATTATGTTTAGCAGAGTTTTCGATTTTTTGTCAACTAATGAATCTTGGTAATGTTATTGGAACGTATCAGAATTTGAGAAGAAAATTAACTCTTCTATATGCAAAATCCTGTTTTACCTTATTTAAGACTAATTACACGAAAAAGGACACTTTATAAACTTTATTTCTGCAAAACATAGCCATGTGTTATTAATTTTTATAGATAGTTGAAAAAAAAGTTATATTATATATATATATATATATATATATATATATATATATATATATATATATATATATATATATATATATATATATATATATATATATATATATATATATATATATATATATATATATATATCTATTGATTTCAACATATATTAACCATCCTGGAAGCCTAGCTTCCTTGGCCTAGCCAAGGAGCTAAAAGGGAAAGCCCAGCTTTTCTTATCTTGGGCCTAGCCTTTGATTTCTTTAGTTTGAAAAGTATTGTGGCCTTGCCACAAGCTTGTAGTCAGCCTAGCTGATTATTGGGTACTGTCCAGCCTAGCTGAGCAGGTCTAGCATAGCTAGACGCGCCTGTTAGCCTAGCTATCACAAAATTCGTGGAAGGCCTAGCTCAACCTTAGGTACTGTTTAGCCTAGCTGAATAGATCTAGCCAAGCTATCGCAAAGCCGTGGACGGCCTAGCCAGCCACAACGTTGAGCCTAGCCCAATCCTGTCTGTTAAGCCTAGCTTGACGGATTCCACCCTAGCTGGGTTCTGTAGTATTAGCCTAGCTAATACGGTTCTCTTTGGATGGATCTAGCACCTCGCTCTTGTTATTTTAAGACCTGTAACGCCATCGATTCACCACGCATTCTTCGAAGAGTAAACTGTATCAATCCATTTGAGCTACCGTATGATGTCATTATTTATTATATGTTTCTTTCATTAATAAACAAATCCTTTTTATTTATCTTTAACTTATTCCCTGTCACTACCAGCAAATCACATTTCATTGGGCTAAATAAATAATTCCTAAGGAGCGTTACACAAATTTTAGTCTCCAGAACCAAGACTAATTGGCTTATAGAATCTTCCTCTTTTACAATATATATATATATATATATATATATATATATATATATATATATATATATATATATATATATATATATATATATATATATATATATATATTACTCAACAACTACAAGTTTAAAAAAATAAATAAACATTTTAATGGATCAAACTTAAAGTTTTAAAGGAAATAATTTTTATTGCATATCATCTGCCAGACTACTTCCTTAAGTGCCGCCCGATACGGTCATGATTTGTGGGAATGGAGTATTGTTTCACATTGATTTTATCCCTTCCCAAATTTCTCAACATCAGCATTAGCCTTAAATTTTCATTTCCTCTAACATTCAAAGAAAATGCTTTTTTAAGGCTAACTAAACCTTTTATATACGTTATGAATTTTATTGGCCATGTGAAAATAAATATAAACATTTTTTTCCAATATTGTTGTATTTTTATCACATATGTCCATAAGTAGTGTTTCAAAATTATTAAACAGTATTATCTGACCGTACCTGAACAACATAGCAACCTTTTACTAACTTCATTTCAACCCTAGAAAATCTATTTATATATATAGAAGCTACCTGCGATAAATTTTTTGGATCAGACCTACCGTTCCATGTGACGTTAAGTATATATATGGTCAGCATCCAGATTAGGTGACACCTGTAATAAAACTACAATTGCTACATGAAAACTGAGAATACATTATTGAAATCGGCGAACATTTTAATGCAGGAAATATAAAAAAAAATGAAGTACGATAAAAAAATAAAATAATAAATGTCTAATAGTAGAAAAAATAATCCAAATCCTCCAAATATCTAAACATGAAACCTCCCAATATTAGGCACGGCAGATATCTTGAAAAAAACGGCTAGTATATAGGGGAATTAATTTTTAATTTATTAACGTAAATGCATGGCACACAAAGGTAATCTACGGGTGGTCCGCCCACCGTACCCCTCGACCCGTGAGTGCTGGTGAAATAATTTTAAAAACTTTTTTAAGTTTATAAAAAAAATTATGAATCATGATTTTTAAAGTTACCCTTAAAATATCAAAATGATATAAAGAAAACGATTTTTTTATGGGTAACAAGCCTTTTTATCTAATTTTATTTAAGGATGTAGTATTAAAATATTTTTCTTTCCTGCATTAAAATGTTCGAAGATTTCAAAAACGCATTCAGTTTTATGTAGCTATCGTTTTGAGATACAGGTGCCACCTAATCTGGAGATATATATTTATATATATATATATATATATATATATATATATATATATATATATATATATATATATATATATATATATATATATATATATATATATAAATGAAAGGATTTAGCTAATGAAAGAATGAATTCTGCAACAAAAGAAAGCAATTGTAATGTATTTTATTAGTCATAACTTTTATAATCCAAATTAGGATGCGAATAGTTTAATGGCCGAATTGCTCGTGCGAATAGTTTAATACTTTATTGGTTTTTATAATACCTTAAAATAAATTGGAATTTAAAGTTTCAACAGCTTCTCAATATTCTATTGGTAATTTGACGTTACGGCAGTACAGTCATTTTCGGAAAAAAAATTTCCAGAAAGAAAGCATTTGACACTCCTTTCTCATTCATTATTTTCATTTAAAGTTAAATGTATATAAGTGACCATAAAATGTCATAAGAATCTCTTGCAAAACTCTAAGTATGGATTTGCACAAAAACTTTCCTTACTTCGCAGGAAGACCGACCATACCGTAAATGCAGTTTTACTTTCATTCAACACATCATAACGTCCGACAAAAAGATTATTTCCAAGATTTTCTCTTTTCAAAGTTCGAAAACTAAAGTAATGCAGTTTTCTGGAATTCTTTGTAAATTTTAATTGAAAAATAGTTTTGATTATTTTTACACAAATAAGAATGGTAGAAAGATTTTCCTGTAGCTACCCATTTGTTTTCAAACGCAGGGCTCGTTCGCAAAGCTCACTTGGTTTTATATTTTATAATTCATCTCATAATATGTATAGCTATTTAAAGTTTCTGCTTTTAATTATAACAAAAATACATCAACGAGAAACCCTGCACAAATCTGATCAAATATTGCGGGGCATTGCATATATTATAATACCAAATTAGAAAAGCAACTTTGCAATCGTTGGTCTAAGGTTTTAATTAAATCGAATGATAACATCGTAAGAAAATACTCAAGAGATTCAACATAATTAATCGGCAGTTGTTTATTGAAAGGATAAATTTTTACATTAGTAATAGTTTTAAAATTCACTTCTCCGATGACAAACAAATAAGAAACGATTGAACCTAAAAGAATATCAGTAATAGATGCACAGTATTGTAATTAATTGGAAGCAAACTGTTCTATTATTATGTAATCGGTAAATCTCACAATTTATCTTCAAACACAATTAGTAAACCTTAGCATAAAATTTTATATTTTTCACGGAACGACGAACCAAGTCAAAATGGCGTCTTAGTTGCTCCCTTACAAATAATGCGCAGTTAAATGGTGCGGCGGCAGAGGCGTCAACTCGCCTCGAGTGTTTTGAAGCTTACATGCAAAATGAGATTCTGGAATGCATCGTCAAAAATACAAACAAATATGCACAGGAGTTTGTTGAAGAGAACAATATCTCAGACAAACTGTTGTATAAAGAAACAAATGTGACAGAGCTTCGAGCATTCTTTGGAGTACTGATAGCGATGGGTATATACAATGATACCAAGCAAGACCTAGACAGACTTTGGGATCAGGCAACAGGATGGGCAATATATAGAGCAGCACTATCAGAGAGGCGTTTCAAAGCATTGCAGACCCTAATTCGCTTCGATGATCGAAAGGCCAGGAAGGAAAGAGAGCAGGCAGGTCAAGCAAATCCTGATAAATTGGAGCCTCTAAGGAGATTTTCCATCTTCTAATTATATATATATATATATATATATATGTATATATGTATATATATATATATATATATATATATATATATATATATATATATATATATATAGCATCAGTTTTAATATATTTTTTTATATTTTATTTTTTTTTATATGATTATTTTTTTAAATTTTATTTTATTTTATAGAGTTATTTCCTAAATTCCTATATATCTCTTATTGAAAAATTGATGCCGATTTAAATAATAATAATAATAATAATAATAATAATAATAATAATAATAATAATAATAATAATAATAATAATAATAATAATAATAATAATATTAATAATAATAATAATAATAATAAAAGTTTTAGTTTTACTTCCAATTACCTAAATATTTTCTTTTGATATTCATTAATTTCCTTAATATTAATCTAGAGAATAATTTGCAAAGAAAGTATGAGGCATATTTATATTTATTAGATCCTGACCAGTTTCGTCCGTAAATCTCGGACATCAAAAGATGCAGTTAAACTATACCTGAAAACAAGAAAACTTTCTTCCTGCTTCTCAACTAAGGATACACTTTCAGTTAATCATCATCATGTCGTGTACCAATTCGCATGTCCGAGTCTGACTGTACGTCGACATATATTGGTTACAAGACTAATAGATTAAAAGATAGGGCATACCAACACCACTTTTAAACCCAGTAAAATATACAAACTAAATATGAAACTGAATATATAACAAAACAACTGTACCTGATATTTTCAAAATCATTTAAATTTTACACTCCTCTGAAGCCTAAAAACTGAAAATAGCTGAGGCTTACTACATAAAACATCTAAAACCAGACATTAACATAAAGTTCAACGTATTGTCCCTTAAGTTAATATAATAGAAATACTAAAATCCTAAAATCTAAGTCTGAAATTTATGAGAATTTTAATTTTTAAATCTAGTGTTAAAATAATTCATTCAATTGTTAGAATCTAAACTCTGAAGATGTCCGAGGTTTACGGACGAAACCGGTCAGGATCTAATAAATATAAATATGCCTCCTACTTTTTTTGTAAATTATTCTCTAGATTAATATTAAGGAAATTAAATGAATATCAGAAAATATTTAGGGATTTGGAAGTAAAACTAAAACTTATATTAAAAAAAGCTGAAAAAGCGATTTTATAAATAATAATAATAATAATAATAATAATAATAATAATAATAATAATAATAATAATAATAATAATAATAATAATAATAATAATAATAATAATAATAATAATAATAAAAGCAATTTTAATACTAATTCTTTAAATTTATTCTTTTAGGACGAGTGTTCTACAAAAGAAATATAGTATATCAAAATCCTGAAATAACATTTAAACGACTTTATCCACTTTGTCTTCCATATTACCTTCGAGTCAATTACGGCTTTCCGTTTAAATCGGAGAAAGCCATCTCCTTATTCAATAATAGTGTAGAGAACAATGAACAATTCAATGGTTCCGTTGAAATGGAGGAGATTTCAGAAAACCTCTATAGTGATCCATCTATAGAGGAAATTATGAAGTTATTTTATGGACATTCCATTAGACGACAACCAAACGTGTTTACGATGTCGGAGTCTTTTCAAGATCTCACAAAACGAAAACGATAGCTGTAATATTAGACCAGAGAGAACCACCCAATCTAGTTACCATATTTTCAAAAATGTTAAACCTGGAATTAACGGGCCTTTGCTAGGGTTTCTTTCAACAGACCTTACAGAGAGACTACCAACAGTTTTTGTATTAAACACAGATATGGTTTACACTAGTGATGGTTCAGAGTTGGAAAGAGTGACTCTTTTTCACATCTCTAAAGTTGTTGTACTCAATTGCACCGTTTTGCCAACTGGTAACATATATGATTACGTAACGCAATTTTCTGGAATAACTGCAAATGATCTAGTTCTAGCAATACAATTTGAGGAAATCAGAAAATTAATGTGGGGACGGATCCAGAACAATTTTGGGACTGGTTTTAAGAGCATGTATGAAGATCAATAGTTGAAGAACAAGATGGAGTCCACAGTGCTGGCAATCAACGTCTTACAACCGACAGGAGGGGCCAGCGGGTGTTCGGGCATCCTGATCGGGGTTTACAGAATGTTCCGTGACGCAGTTAAAGGTTCCTGGTGAGAAGAGCTAAGCGGCGCCTCTTTTCCTGGAAGACATGGGTGTGGAAGGAGGACACTAGAGCAATACAGAAAGTAGTACAGTACCAACCTGTATAATACAGTATTGGAGATTGAGTAGTTTAGCTGCAAGGGTGTCCGGAGTCGCACCTAAATCGGGTAAGGAGGCACGACGAGGTTTTGATCTTTTTGTATCGTTGCTGCGGAAAGCTCAGGCCGATGTGGTGAACCTAGAATCAACTCCCCGCCCCCGCCGGATTCCGTAAGCCTGATTTAATTATAAAAGCACAAGACGGAGGTGTGCTTGTCCTGGATGTCCAGATTGTCTTCGACGAGGCAATCACCACCAGCCCATAAGAGGAAAAAGCGATATTACACCTGAGCTCCGGTATTAGATTGGGTGGACGAATGGGCTAGGGGCATAAATCCTCGACCAAGATCGCGAGCCGAGGTAGGTACAGTCACCCTGTCTTGGCGCGGGTCGTCAATAGTGTCGTGTAGATGCGTTCACTTGGTTTGGGCGTGTATGATTAAGGCATAGTTGAAACAGTTCAATCTCCAGAAGTTTAAGAATTGCCCAGATTAGAGAGCAGCGCGAATTCAGAAGGTTGGTGCCCGGTTAGTCGGAGCAGTCCTCGGGACTTGGCGCAATGCCGGTGTTTGATAGTGGTATGGAGCTGGCTGGCTGGCCAGGTTTTGAACGAAGCTCTAGTCTAAAGAGGAGACTTTAGGAGGACCGGGTGGAACTGAGAAGGCGTGGGCGGGCGGCCTAAAAGTTAGTTAGGTAGGAATTCTTTACATATTTCAAAGTTGTTAGTTGTTAGTTATTATTATTATTAATTATTATTATTATTATTATTATTATTTTTATTATATCTGATATTTTGCTATTTATTTTTATTGTTGATATTGCTATTATTTATCATTTTTAATGTAGATACAACTATTTGAATTTATTCGACCTAATGTACACTTTGCTAATAATTGATCATATATTTTATATATAATAATAGAGAACACAGGAAACGGAACATGGGCCAATACGACGAACTCGTCACCCCGAAAGCCCTGTCCAGTTTAAAAATATTGAATGCTATATTTGTGATTTTAATCCTACAATGTCAACATTTTTTCAATTAATTGATTTACGTATATAAGAGTATTGATACTTTCAGATGTCTCAGCAATTTAAGCAATGAAAACATTTTATCAGAAGCATAAAACCATCAATGAAGTAAAGCAAAAATCCTTTCAGGAGATTTTTCCTTTAGTCACAATTTCATGGTAATTTTAGTTTATATGCATTCGAAAATTATCCTTCTAGTATAGTTGATACTACATAATCTAAAATAAAATCTTAATAACCCTGAGGTATTATTATTCTCCGTCATTTCCGTCACTATTTTTACCATTCAGACAAAATTGTGATTTATATTTCCAAGGTTTCATTTTAAAATTAGTTTATTCTCCTTTCAGCCTTTTTCTCATTGGTTAATTATTTCACTTGAATATTTTAACGTTAAGTATTATTATTATCATCAGTTCTTACATACAGATGGATCGATGTCAAAATTTTTAGGGGCAATGTCCCCAAATTTCTTGGCTTTGCTTTGTTGAACGATATTAATACTTACGTACAGCTTAATTCTAACCATTTTAAAAAACTATTAATTTATCAAAAAATTTTTAAAAAGGGTGATCTTTTCCTGAATGGGTTAGCAAGTTAGTGGCTTATTTGCATAGTTTCTTAAATTTTTTGTATTACAACAAAACAACATTCCTTCGAGACCGATTATAGCCAATACAAATTGCTTAACTTATAAGCCAGCCTCATGGATATCCAAACTACTTCATTATCAATTTACGTAGTAAAACATGTCAAAATTGATGTAGTTAAAAGTGTATTTCGAGGCTTGAAAAACCTTTTCCACCATGAGGCAAGTTCAAATTGCTAACCATACCTCGCATGTTTGCGGTAATTATTTTGCAAATTTAAGTCTCTGGAAATTATTCGAAGTAAAAATCCAATTATAAATAAATGGGTAGCTTATCTGCAAGCAAATTAAACTTCTTTATCAAAATGGAGGGTAATAAGAAATGAGCAGCTTATCTGCAAGGGTATTAAGCTCTTATTAAAATTTGGGATGCGCTAATCAAAAACTGAAATTATTACACTATTGAACCGTTTCATAATTGGAAGTGGCTTAATCCGAATCAATTTACAGATATGAAATAATTTACTAATTCAAGTTCCACGAAATGAATTTGTTAAAGTTCAGAGCAGATAATCTATTTTAGAATCCTTTGTGTAAACCGAAATTTCGAAGCATCGATTTAAAAAGCGTTGAGATCAATGTTCTTCAACGAGCTCAATGGCGAGCCAAGGAAAAATGAAAGGTGAAATATGGAAGGTTGCCAGCTTTATCTTTCCTAGAATTGCCAAATTTACTACTACATTTGGTTTATATTGACATGACAACTAATGATCCCATAAATTTAAAAAATATTACAATTTCAGCAAATTCCCACCTCCCACAATATATATATATATATATATATATATATATATATATATATATATATATATATATATATATATATATATATATATATATATATATATATATATATATATATATATATATATATATATATATATATATTCCTTTGAAGTTGCGAGTATTTTATGAAATCAAAATCGCCCATCAAAAACATATCAAGAAATGATAACATTGATATTGAAGAAGGTAATTTACATATTGTAAAATATATATTTGAATGATTTTCTTTAAAAATTACCAAGCAGACATTCGTGTACCGTCGAAAGAGAAAGGGTTTGAATATAGTGACATAGTTTGATTCATTCTTTTCTATACCAAACAGCAATTATTAGAAATAAAGGAATGTGCCGCTTCAAATATTTGAAATCGTTTAGGATTGATTATATATTTTTTTCGATGGGGAATTATGTTACGAAATTGAGAGTATATGGCTAAGGGTTCTCATTTCGGCGATTTTAAATATTCATTTTCAAATCTTTCTTCTAAGTTATTTTTCTTTTGACTTACACTTATTTTTCTAAATATTTGTTCACTTCAATAAACAAAATCTGAGTCATATTTTCTTCCAGGTAAATTAGGTGTCGAAAATATATAATTGCCGGAGGAGCAGGGTTAATAACAGCATATGCTATTATAAATAAGATAAAAGTTTTATTTCGTGCCCTAAAGTTTCCTTATTTTCCTTTAATTTTATCCTTTATGTTACTTATGTTCTGTTACTTTGTTAAGTAGGGTCGTGTAAAATTTTAACGCATAAGCTAATATTTACCGATAATTACAGAAAACTACATCTGCCCATTTTAAAACTTATACCCATCTCGGAACTTACTAATTTTAACGTACATTTTATTTAATAATTTTCTTCTTCTGTAAATTTTTGCTTGCCACATTTATATTAAATTAAATAAGATGCAAAGTCTATTTTTACCTTAGATATATTAAGCGGTTTCAAGATTAATTAACGCAATTTATTTAAAAAACTAAACGTTATTAATTAAAATTTATTCAAATAATGTTTCCACGTTGGAGAAATTCAATTATAAACTAATCCTCGCAAGCTCCAGGAAAATATGACTAAATTGAGTCAATTCAACTCGATAGGTTTAGAAATCTTAACTGGAAATAAACGAGTAGCTTATTCGCAAGCAAATTAAACTCATTTTTTCATAAACAAAAAGTGTAATGAGCAACTAATTTAGCTCCATTTATTAATAAACAAGAGGCTTCGTCTATCAAAACCACACCACTATTGGACTATTTAATAAATGGAAATGATTAAATGGATCAATTTACAGACGAATTATTACACAAAAGTTCCACTAAATTAATTTGACTTCACTTGCATATAATAATCGTATTGGAAATTAAAATTTAGAATCCTCTTTATAAACCGTAATTTCGCAACATCGG
>JABUQX010111539.1:12500-16869 GCA_015478945.1 Trachelipus rathkii | reverse complement strand
CAGAGCATATATATATATATATATATATATATATATATATATATATATATATATATATATATATATATATATATATATATATATATATATATATATATATATATATATATATATATATATCCTCACCACACCTGGTAACTCTTGCAAACAGAGGCTAAATTCCACATTAAAAGACGTGAAATTTAGTAATATTCAAGGTAATAATAATAATAATAATAATAATAATAATAATAATAATAATAATAATAATAATAATAATAATAATAATAATAATAATAATAATAATAATAATAATAATAATAATAATAATAATAATAATAATAATAATAATAATACAAATAATAATAATAATAATAATAATAATAATAATAATAATAATAATAATAATAATAATAATAATAATAATAATAATAATAATAATAATAATATTATTATTATTATTATTATTATTATTATTATTATTATTATTATTATTATTATTATTATTATTATTATTATTATTATTATTATTATTATTATTATTATTATTAGTAGTAGTAGTAGTAGTAGTAGTAGTAGTAGTAGTAGTAGTAGTAGTAGTAGTAGTAGTAAGTAGTAGTAGTAAACAAAGCAATTGTTAAATTTTGTTTTTATTGTACAACCGCAACCGCAACCGCAACCGCAACCGCAACCGCGGTTGTTAAAAATTTAAGAACCGCAAAAAAACCGCAACCGCGGTTATGCAAAAATTCAGCTTCGCTCCACCACTAATATATATACTTATATACCCCATATATATATATATATATATATATATATATATATATATATATATATATATATATATATATATATATATATATATATATATATATATATATATATATATATATATATATATATATATATATATATTTTTTTATTTTTTTTTTTATTTTACCACGACAATCGGGGGAAAGGTTACTATTTTATGTTTTTCCCGACCAGTGGGCCCATACAAAGTGGAAAGGTGCACAGTTATCAGGGTGATAGTAACCCCAGCCTCAGTCTGAACCAAGTCAAGATATCCCAGCCATCGGTGGGCATGGCTAGGCTCTGGACTCACAGACCTACTGTGCGTGAGGCTAATAGGAATGTAGGTGTCTGTATGTGTAATAAAGGTTGTACCGTTGTATGTGTTGGCTATGGATGAGTGAGGTGAGGGTATTGAGATTAGTGTATTAATACACTATGCCGTAAACTGTAATGAATTACAGAAAATCTCCTACAAACGGCAATTTTTCGTGTCCGTCCTGGTGACTAGTCGAAAGTACAAATCCCGTTTGACGAGGACTCGAACTCACGACCCTAAGCGTGCAAACGCACCACTTCGTCCACCGCGCCAATCGAGACCATATACATATATAATATATATATATATACATATATATATATATTATATTATTATTAATATCATTATTGATTAAATATCTGGTATTATTATTATTATTATTATTATTATAGGCATATATAATATATATTATATGCTTTTGCTGCTAATGAAAATAATCATTGTTGCTATAATTATTATATATATTATATATATTATTATATATATATGATATTATATATATATATATATATATATATATATATATTATTATTATTATATTATTACATTATATATATATATAAGAAGATATGCTTATTATATATATATATTATTATATTATTATATTATATATTATTATTATTATTATTATTATATATATATATATTATTATTATTATATTATTACATTATACATAATATATATATGAATATATATATATATGCATATTATTATTAAAGATGAAATATATTATTATTATTATTATACATATATATTATTATTATTATTATATATATATTATTATTATTATTATATTATTATTACGTCAGTTTTCAATATAACAGTTTAACATTCATTAATACGAGGGAATATAACAAGGCAGACATTATTATAACAAAATTAAATAGATATTATTATTATTATTATTATTATTATTATTATTATTATTATTAAAGAAGATATATATTATATATATTATATATATATTACATATATTATTATATATATATATTATATTATATATAATATATATATATTATTATTATATATATATATATACATGTAATATACATATTAGTACATAAATACCAGCCTAACATGCCGTCATAACATAACGAGAACAAACACGATCATATCTAAAGCCTATATTACATATTATTATTACATATATTACATATTATTATTATTATATATATTATTATTATTATATATTATTATTATATTATTATTATTATTACATATATATATTATTACAGCGAAGATATATATACATATTATTATATATTTCATATATATATTATTATATATATTATATATATATATATTATTATTATATATATTATATATATATATATATATTATTATTATTATTATATATGTTATTATATTATTATTAATATTACATATATTATTATTATTATTACATTATTTATTATATATATATTACAAGAACATCAATCTTGTTATCATTATTATATACACATGACTATATATTTATATATATATATATATATATATATATATATATATATATATATATATATATATATATATATATATATATATATATATAAGCTTTACAATATACACAAATTAGATATCGTCTAGAAAAAACGACGAGGGTAACATTTCAAGTACAGATAATGATTCCTTGTCTGATAATGAATCTATTTCTGTAGATGTGGATATGGGGGGGTGATATCTCGAACCACGTCACAGTCATTGGTTCTCTTCTTTGTAGATAACCAAGGTGGAGAAGATGGAGAGGGTGTAATGTTCTGTATCACATCATGTAACGATGGTTCGTCACATAAATCCATAACCAACATCGGGGGGGGTACACGGATCATGTCGATCACGGATAGGTTTAGATACATTAGTTTTGTTATATCCTTGATCATCAGCTTTAGCTCCAACAACGCTATGTGATTTATAAGAATATTCTGTATCACGAGATGTTGATGGTTTGGTCATATACGAACTATGGGGTAAAGCACAAGGGGTAACTTCGGATGAGGGGATGCAGTTAATCGATTTTTTTCATTTTACTACCCATTACAACAGGGGATAAGGGTGGAGAAGGTGAAGGTGATGAAGGGGTGATTCTCAAATCTTGATAGATATCACACGGTCCCGCATCAGATGATTCACGATTTATTTCCTCATTCATCGATGCAGCGAAGGATGAAGGCTGAGGACGAGGTTTCGTAGAGGTTGATTTAGGGGGAGAAGCTAACCCTGTAGAATGTTATACACTTGATCTAACCCGTTTGTTGAGAACAGAATCACGTGTAGCGGACGTGCAATCTACAGGGCACTTGAGACCCTGATTCCTTTTCTTATAAGTATACGATCACATATAATCTCTCATAACAGGAAGCGGTTCAGTGTAGCAAGGACTTAAATGCTCCCTCGGGGTAGTGATTCTCATATTCTTCAAGGGCTGATGCAACAATGTCGAGAAGCGCGTAAGATACACATCCTGTGGGGCCTCACTCCCCTTTAACTCCAGCATCAACTGCATAAGCTGGCGAAGGTGTAACGTTGCACTATTCAATCTGTATATAATAAAAAAAAACAATATATATATATATATATATATATATAATTAATATATAATATATATATATATATATATATATTATAAATAGTATATATTATATATATATATATTATATATATATATATATTAATATTACTGTCATTAATATATATATCTATATATAATATATATATATATATTAGTATAATATATAGCTTAAATGTTATTTTTAATATACATAAAAATATATATATATATATATATATATTATATTATTAATATATATATAATATATATATATATATACTATTATATATATTATATAGCTTAAAAGCTTATTTTAATATCCATAATAAATTAATATATATACCTGACTACTACGTATATATAATATCATGATATATATATATATATATATACTCGTTATATATACATAACTATACTACCCCTATACCTATACTAATATAGTATACGTATAGCACACATCGCGTATCGTAAGTACTATAATCACCTTAAAAGTTATTCTCTAATATTACATACAGCGATATATAAGTATATATATAATCCTATATTCACCGGTATAGCATATATACTAACTATATATTATATATATATACTAATATACTTAGTAGATATATAAGCTATAATATATATACTATATAATACAATATAATATATATAAATATATATAGTAGTATATATATTATTAGATATATATGTATATAGTCTTATAATATATATTATATAGCTATATATCA
>JABUQX010111539.1:0-5000 GCA_015478945.1 Trachelipus rathkii | reverse complement strand
ACCACAATCAAATTGAAACAAGGAAAAAAAGTGGAACGAATTTTTGATAAGTATAAAAATAAAAATAAGGAGAATGCAGCCACAGCATCAATGCTCGAGACGCGTCAAATAACTACGGGACGCAGATAGGAAGCCGCCTATACTCTCCAAGAGAGTATTATAGAACTACAACAATTTTTCCTTATAAATAGAACTAAAAAAGGGGACGCCCATCCTCCCTAGCCCAGAAGGGTCCCCCAAAACTTTATGCTCAAAACAAAAGCAGAAACTTGACAACCTCGTAGCTACAGGAGTCCTCCGACGCAGTCATTCTCCCTGGTCTTTTCCCATGAGTGTCCTTCAGAAAAGCGAAAATCGAGTCAGAATAATCTCCGATTTTAGAGAATTGAACAAAAGAGCTGAGATAGGAGTCTATGGACTTCCGCACCTGCAAGATGCAATATCAAACCTGCAGGGGAGTCGTCTTTTCACTAAACTTGACGTGACGCAGGCATTTTACGCAGTGCCATTAGCCCCAGACTCACAAAAGTACTTTACCATTACCTCAAATATCGGATCGTTTACCTACCGAAATCTTCCCATGGGTTATGTATCATCTCCCTTTATCTTTCAATCTTACATTGATACAGTCCTGCAAGGCCTACCAAATACTCAGGCCTATATGGATGACGTTTTGATTCACACCAAGACCGAAGAAGAGCACAAAATCCTCCTGGAGAAGGTGTTGAAGAGGTTCAGTTATCTGCAATAAGTTTAAATCCCACCAAATGCCAAGTAGCCCAGAGCGAGATTAATTATTTGGGTTATACTGTAAGTGAAAGCGGCATCAGACCTAATCATGATAAAATTGGGGATATTTTAAACACCCCAAAGCCTCGAACCATCAAAGAATTAAGATCTTTCCTCGGACGAGTGAGCTTCTACCGCAGCAGCGTTCCGTTATTTTCCGAAATAACTGCGCCCCTAAATCTATTCTTGAAAGGAAAACCATACTCAAATCGCCGCGTCTGCTGGAATTCAACTGCAGATAAAGCTTTCAAAAATATTAAAAATGCTGTTGAAAATGCTTCTGTACTTACTTATCCCGGTACCTCTTCTAATTACAAAATTATCATACATACCACAAATGTATCTGCAGCTGCTGTTATTTTATCCGATACTGGCACAGACCACCTTCCGATTGCCTTTTATAGTTCACTCTTGTCACCTACCGAAAGAAATTATGATGATGAATCCAATCGCCTACTAGTCTGCTTAACAAAAGTCTTCAAGAAGTACGGCTATCTCCTCACAAATAAAAATATTGATATAGAAACCAACTGCCGTGAACTCATCAATAAATATAAAAGAGCAAATGATGATAAAAACTTCAATATTCGAGAAATTAGAAGTCTAAATTTATTAACTAGTTACAAAGTTTCTTTCAAATTATTAACAAAAAAGAAAAATCCCCTAGAAGAATACTTATTAATAAATAATATCAGTAATGAAGAACCAAACCACCAGGAAAATCGTTCCTTTAAAAACAAACCAAAAAACACGCTTTCTCTTACGAACACTGTGATTGGTCCTCCTTTCAGCACATTAGCCAATCAGAGCGAAGTTCCCACAGTCCACGTGGAGTCGTGTTCGAATTTTACAACCACCTACAAATATGAAGAACTTTCTCCAAAACTCAAAGCTCGTTATCAGAGGGTAATAAAACAAAACCACACTCGTGCTGCGGTTAGCAGTCCAATGAAGGGTAAAAAGGTAGACCTTTTAAATACTCAGATTGTAAACAAAAGAAATTCCTTAAATAGTTCCCATGAGAAAAAAGGAACTTTAAAACCCAAAGGGTTGAGAATGAAAGAGAGAGTAGAAATGGAAGAAGAAGAATTGCTAAAAATGAGTGAAAAATCACCAACTAAAAAGTTAGATGAAATAAATGATATTCTTACTGAGAATACTCGAATAAACTTAATTCAGCGATGTAATGAAACTCATATTGACTTAATAAAACGCTTCAGAAAAGAAGTTGACTACGCAGCAATTAGTAAAGACCAGTTAGAAGATGAATACATTAATTCATTACTTGAAAATAAAGAAAAAAGCTCCTTAATCCTCAAGAAACAACCCTTTTGGTTCAAGAAGAATGAAGTCTCTCTCTTTGTTGATACCTCATTGAATTATGCCAGAGTCATTCTCCCTGAGCAACATATAGACGATATTATACGAATGACTCACTTTCAAGGACACCTCGGGATTTCGCGCTGCCTTACCGCGATAAAAAGCGATTTTGTGTTTCGCAACATGCATAAGAGAGTGAAAGCACTTGTAATAAGCTGTCCTCAATGTCAAATAAACAAGACCGGACGGAGCATAAACCCTATTTACGGAAAATACAAAGAAGTTACCTTACAAATTTCAAGATTAAACTTGTGACATAATTTGAAATTAACAGTATGAGAGTGAATATACAAGTATTTATTAACCCTCATTGATAGGTACTCCCATTATGTGTGGGCCTTTCCCCTCAAGGATATCACAAAAGAAACCATCGTTAAAACATTAATAAATCAGCTAATTCCGATGTGGAGTTCCCAGCCATCTGATCACAGATAAAGGTGGAAATTTCACATCACATTTATTTGAAAGTGTCTGTAAACTGTTAGGAATAACACATATAACCACCGCGAGCTACGCTCCATTCTCGAACTCCAAGGTAGAGGTAACTCATAAGATGATTCTAACCAGTTTAAGAACCATGCTAGCTGAGCCAGGCATGGAGAGTCAAGGGTGGTTAGACGTATTACCTTTCGTTTTATTCGCACTTCGGCTCGCTCCTATCTCAGAATCCGGCATCTGCCCCAGCAAATTGATGTTCGGGCAAGATATAAACATTCCTGACGGCTTGATAGACCCTTCTCTCCCAGACGGACCAAAAACTTATGATAATTATATTGAAAAACTGGCAGGACTCATAGCAAAACCACTCTCCCAAAGAACTAACTTAAGGAACAGAAATGTGTTCGTCCCTCGTAATTTAAAAGATGCTCAATATTTGCTGGTGAAAAGTCAACAATACAACCGAGGTAAACTCTCGCCCAGATTCCACGGACCTTATAGAGTCGTGAAGATCACTAATAATAACGCTCATATTGTGAAAGGAGATAAGGTGGTAGTAGTATAAAATTTTACAGAAATGTCAAAATTTCTATAGATCTCGTTCCTGATCCAACGCGGAAACGCAAAGAAAAAACGCGGAATAAAACAGAAAGTAGAGAAAAGAATGAGAACCGAGGAGTGGTAAAAGCTCTGAGGAGAAAAATAAGAGTCTAAGACGTTGCTATGGTAATTAATACGAGAACAATAGTGTTTATAAATGGTATTAAATATTCATATTGTAAGTTCTTTCACCTTCCACAAGTAGCATTTCACCTGTTCTTCCCCTTTCCTCAACTTTATATTCCTGTATTCGATCGAAGGAGGGTAAGAAAGTATCTCTGTGAAATCGAAAACAGGGGCCTCACCCCTGTTCTCCGAGGCAGAGATCCTTTGTTGCACTCGAGGCGCACCAGTCTAGGTGTGAAATTACGGTTAGGGAATCCTTGAATGACAATAGCATCAGTGTCTTGAGTGTATGCATCTCTGTAAAGGCTATTGCAGCCTCAGGATATCACTTTGCATTAATGGTGGTCTGCTTCATACTTACACAATGTACATTATTTGAAAGTCAAGTGTTTGGCGCCTCTTTTCCTTCGCGGAGGAAAAGAGTGCCAAACGAACAAGGGTTATGATTGGTGCTTGGGTCCTGAAGGGACGCCACAAAATCATACCCGGGAGTTGAGTAGCAACCCTCTTAGTGAGAGGATGCCCTACATAAATTGTTAGATTTAACCAAAGGCCGGCAGGTCTATTTAGGATAGGGAATTAGTGCATTTATCTTCTCTTATTAGGTCAGTCTGGTCGTAAATTCATAATAGTCTAATCTTGATAATGCCCATCTCTTACTTATCATGTTAATGAAAAATGCATCCTTGTATTGTTATGTATCACTATCACCAAGATAAACCAAAACTACGCTACCGGAAACATTGCCTGATTCTATCTTCCTCATCGATGTCTATGACTGTGATCTGAATAGTATTATGTCTTATGTTTCCGATTTTATTTATATAAATATCTTATATTAATATTATATATATATAATATATAAAATCATATTATATATATATATATATATATATAATATTAATATTATATATAATTTTATTATCTAAAAAATTATATATATAATTATATATATATATATATATACATTTTTTTATATATATATAATATATATATATTATTAATTATATATATATATATATATTATTATTATATATAATAATATATTTATATTATATTTATTATTATTATAATTATAATATTATTATTATTATATAATATATTATTATAATATAATTAATATTTTATATAATATTATTTATATATTATATATTATAATATTATAAATATTATTAATTATATATATTATATATTAATTATTATATAAAAATAATATTATATATATATATATATATAATATAATAATAATATATTATATATATATATATATTAAATAATTATATTATATATATAATATAGTATTATATATTATAAGTAATATATACTAGATCTCAATAAAATATTATATATTCAAATATGATATATTATATATATATTAAATATATAGTATAGTATAGTATATAATTTAAATAATAATATATATAATTAATATATTATATATATATATTAAATATTAATTTTTTATAGTATAATTATTTATATATATATATATATAATATAATAATATTATATTATTATTATAATTAATATTATTATTAATTAACTCATTCACTATTTGGCCAAACCAATTATATCCAAAAATTTAACAACCTATTATGTCTGTATATAAGATATGCTACTTATTGTATTATGTCCATAAGATTATACTATGTCTTTATTCTTTCTAT
>JABUQX010111538.1:0-10934 GCA_015478945.1 Trachelipus rathkii | reverse complement strand
TATGGAAAGTTCATTAATATGCCAAGAAGATGTTATAAGAATGACGGAAAGATGAGGATCCTGCTTAAGCCAGATGGGAAGATATTAAATAAAATAGTTATGTTCAAATGAAGGAGGATTAGTTGTTTGATAAGAGATGATGAGAGAGAGAATTATTTTAAGTATGAAGCTTCAGGAAGAGAGATTGGTAAAGGGACAACACGGATGGAATATGAAAACAATGTCAAACGGAGTTATGTTATTAATGTGATGCTTTTGATTTTGGGAAATGAAATCATCGGGTTTTTATATTTGAAGGAAGTTACCTATAGGAGTTTGAAGTGTATTAGCTAACCATTTGGATAGTTTGTGTGGGGGAATCAATATTAGAGATGATAGGTCTAGGGTTATTTTGTTTGGTTGTTTTGGATACCATAGACATTGTCATATTCGGTAGGAGGATGGTTAGTCATGATGGAGGGAAATCTGAAGGAGTTTTTTAGTTACGTGAAGAGCTTTGATTTTTTAATGGGTAATGGTGAGTTTGGAGTATGTGTTAATGTCATCTAGGATTGTGAGAATAATCAATGTGGTTCCTTGTCTGATCTGGTAACTAAAATGTTGTTATTGTTAGAAAGTGATATACTGAAGCCTTACGATTTCAAAACTTCGTCTCCTGGAAGAGTCTTGAAATTCCTGTATCGGGATGAACCAAGAGTTTTAATAGACAAGGGCGTGTCACAAAAGATCCAAGGTCGCAGTGACAGGGCCTCAATAGAACCACCACCCTAACATCTAAATCTAATCAATCTTAATCCATAAAATTTGTTGATTTATTAAATAATGAGTGTGAGGAATGATAATTATACCTTTAAAAATCAAATTATAGATGTAGACTGCACAAAGATCCAATCTAAACAACATTAAATCTACTCACTTTCATAATTATAATAATATAATAATATATATTATAATATAATAATAATATATAATATATATCATATATATATATATATATATATATAATAATTTAATACTAAATATTATATATATATTATATTATAATATTATATAGTATATAATAATATATATATAAATATATAAAATAATATATATACTCTATATAAATATTTATATATAATTTATAATAAAATATATATATATTTAAATATATATTATATATAAATATATATATATATATATATAATAATATATAATATATATATTATTATAATATATATATATTTATATTATAAGTTATTATAATATTATATTTATAAATATATATATATATTATATTAATATATATATATATATATTTATAATAATTTATATATAATATAATATATATATAATATATTATATAATTAAGGTTTTTATAACAAGATCTCTTGTAAATTGTATTTTCAATCTTCATCGCATTTATGACCGATATTGAACAAAATTAAGAATTTTTGATAATATTAAATACTAGAACGATGAAAACTTGGTATACACCCTTCTGATGAGACCTCTCGAGAAGAGGTTACTTCTGCACCCCCGGAGGAAGTCTGCCCCTATAAGTAGAATGATCGTAGAACGGGGGGCGAAACTGTTCACATCTTTCTTATAATATCTCCAGAACAGGAAGGTGAAGACACTACGCCTCTGGGTGGTCGGGCTGAGCCCAAACCTTAGGATATGAATAGAAGGATGAAACTCGTTATACATCCTTCTTACAATTTAACCCTCATACACATTATACTCGCTAGCCCATTGTTATGGCTTACCTCAATACCTGGGGAAACGGGTAAAAGGACTGAATTGTATTACACCCTTCTATTAGACACCAACCTGTCGAGTCTATCCGCTACGTCATATTGTATCTGAGCCCAAAACATGGGAAATACATAGAAGGATGAAATTGGAAGACATACAGAAAGAAATGCATATAATATGAGGAAGAGCACGGATGCATCTAACAAAGATAACCCGTTCCTAAAGGTTGAAGACTGAATTTTTTTCAAAATCTCGTTTTTTTATAAACGTCAACTAAAATTATTATATGACTCTTTTAAAGTTATTTCATTTATTTTGTTTAAGTTTTTTTTTATTTAAATTTTTAATTTATTTCAAATTTTAAATTATTATTATTTTCCAATATTATCATTTCGTTTTAAAAATTTTTTTGCTAAACTTGTTTACAAAAATTTTGCTTTTCATTTTATAACGTAAAAATTACTTTTTCTACACACTTAAAACAAGTAAATTCAGATAAATCGTAAACCAACCACCCACCCCTTCCTCCCCACCTCATCTATGATCTATTGATCTATTGATTATGGTTCACGCAAATTTGTTATAACATAACACAAAAAACTTTATTTAATTTTATTATTATTTTGTTAAAATATATTTTTAACAACAAAATTTTGATTTTTATTTAACTTAAAAAATTTCTTTGTGAAAGTTTATAGTACTGATTTCAAATCAGTAAATCAATAAACCAAACCACCCACCCCACCCATCCTTGATATACAGATCTATTGATCTATTATCTATGAATCTATCATTTTGGATATCATTTTGGATAAACAACATAAAAAAAGTTCTTTATACTCCAACGAATTTATTGCAACCGTAACAAAGTTTCACAATCATAAAGCTATATAGAACTAAAAATAATGTACAATGACAAACCTATAACACACCATACGTAACAATCCATTAACATTAACAATCCATTAACAACAGTAAATAATTAACTATCATACAAACGAACCCTATCACACTTTTCAAGCATATCCCAACATACAATCGATTTGACATTATCATATATATTTAACAAAAAATAAACCTGTCTAATAATCATACTAACCAACATATATTGCTAACTTCCACGTGAGCAATACATAGTAATATTAATTAACAAAAATTATCACATCCCTTACCTACTACCATAATCCTCCAAGAATAATTGCAAACTACAAAGTTATCCAACACAATAACATAAAATAATTCTTGAATAAATTCATAAAAAATGAACACAAACAACAGTAAATCAGTAAGTCAGGAAATCAAACCACCGTTCCCCTCCTCCCCCTCCTACCCTTCCAATCTATATCTACTGTAAGTCACATTTCGAGTTTCATTCTGGATAAACATAACATAAATAGTTTTTTATATACTACCAAGGAATGTTTAAACTTACAAAGTCATCATCATATAGCTAAAATGCAAGCAAACTAAGAATATAATGTACAAACGACAAACCTAACATACCTTACGCACGAATAAACAGCTAACTAACAAAGTTTCATACTTAACAGTTAAAGTGACAATTAGCATACAAAACTAACCTATTCATACTTTCAGCATATTCCTAACAGATCAGTATTTTACTATTATATGTAAATTAACGTAAAATTATCCATACCCTGTCTATTCCATAGGACCAACAATATATGCTAACGTAACAAAATTTTACATAACATATTAATATTTACAAAATTTCATAACCTTAGCCTTACCTATCATAACCCCAAAATAAACTGCAAACATAAACAAAGTTTTATCCAACATAACAAAAAAAATCTACGTAATATCATATTAAGTGCAAAGTTACTTATCCTAAAGCAGTTAATCAGTAAATCATAAATCAAACACCCACCACCTCCCCCTCCCTCCCACCTCCAATCTATTATCATTGATCTATTGATTCAATCTATTGATTCAAGTAACTTATGAAAGTATAACAGAAAAATAAGTTTTTATATTTATGTCAGAAAATATATGCTAAAGTAACAGTTTTCACAAATAAAGCTAACATATCATAACTGAACAAAATATGATGTACAACGACAAACCTAAAACCTTACGCACGAATAAACATCTAACCATTAACAGTCTTATTTCGACTTCTTTAACCACCTACATACAAAAGCAACCTATACAACACCTTTCCAAGCATATCTCAACATATCAATGTAATAATATAATAAACAGTCAACATAACAAAGTACACTGATTAATATCAGTAAAGTAACTACCATATGCATCACAAACGACCTATCCCTTACACCCTACAAAACCTTACTATATCATACTTACCAAGTTACGCACATGACATAGAGCTAGCTTACACGAGACTTACATAGGGTATTCATGTTAGACAAAGCTTCCACGAAGAGCTTCATCATCAACATAAATCTCAATCTTTACTCTTACATACCGACAATTTTCAGCGACGAGCCCACTACGAATCATCCCCAGAGAATGCATAAGGCCATTTGGGTACCTGAAGGGGGGTGTAAATGGAACATAAGGCACCACCCTTGCCTTACGTATCAATCCTGGAGATGGTAATGGTTGAAGAGAGCGATTTATTCTGAATTATCGGAATACGTTTTGGATGGTGAGTTGAAGATCAGGTTCATTTACCATATATCTGCCCCCCAAGTATTTTTCTTTACTATTGCCATCACCCACTCACGCGACCCTATTCAGGAAAGTATAGTACGCTCAAAAGTTACCCCTCTAGGGCGAAAATTGCGCATATACACATACGCAGTCTTTAATAGAGATTAAATCAGCAGAAAACAAAAGGAAAGGAATCACAGAACAGGCTGTGGGAAAGAAGAAACACAACAGCGAACATCGGATTACCATGTAAACACAACTCGTCGCAGATACAGCAACCCTGTCTGAGAGCGTCTAAAGTGTTACGCGATGATGATAATTCCTCGAGCACGCTCCCTGCCTAACTATAGAAAAAGAGCATAAAGCACCACATCGCACGCAAATAGCGTCAAGTTAAACTGGAAATTACAAAAGTTATACCTTGCCTTACTCGACTATCAAACCGGGGGGAAACAGACCCCCACCCCCCAGCGATGATACCATTACTTCATTCATGGTATGGAACCCTTGTAGGGAGAGAGAAGAGGAAAAAAAAGTTCTCGCTGTCAACAGTAACTCCCAGTTCTTGAGCCCACTAGCAAACCGTTTATGTGAGGTTCAGACTTTTTTAGCTAAGCAGGATGTTTATATCCATCAGAGAACGATGAGAACCTCGAAAAGATAGGAAATTAGAAAAAGGTTGTTTTGGGGAGAAAGCATGTAGAATGGTTTTAAAAATGAATTCACAAGGTGAAAAACCCCATCGGAAAAATCTGCCAGATCAGCGAAACTAGAATCGGAAAGATAAGACGGAGCATTCTAAAGTAAAGAGGAAGCAGAATATTGAGTAAAAAGAATAATGTTGAATAATATTGATATTCACTTGTGTGAAAGATCATTAAGAAAAGTAGGAATAAAGTAAATAAAGTAGGAACCCTGAGGAACAACACTATTGACAAAAAGAGAAGTCGCCACATCAACAACAGCTTATATTGAGAAATTGAAAAGAAAAAGAAATAAAAGCAAAGAAGAGGAACCCAAAGAGGAGCTGTAGAGCAGTACCGCGTGCAACTCGCAAAGCTATTATATGTCAAGCCCACCACGCAAGTCCGTAGTTCTAAGAGCGAAAAACCATAAATCTTTCAGATGGAAATATATCGCCATAGATCTTTGGAGCACCGAAAAGCCGTACTGCGATCGGAATAAGTTCCAGATGAGTGAAAGTTAAGAGAGGTTTCAAAGATCTTAGATAGATACAATGAAGCATAGGCGATAGTAGAAGATAAAGCGGCTTTCCATTTTCGGAATAGTGGACATGTGCGAGCTTCAACGCGCCTGAAATCTAGTATTGATGACTAATATAGTGAACTAGGCGGTACACGGGAAGCCACCACTCCAAAATCGGAGAATGCCATCAGGCCACCCGCTTTCCTAACTTCTAGATTTCAGTCCCATGCACCCGATCCAAAATGAATCACAGCAAAAACATAGACACCTTAGGGATAGAAGAGGAATGCCATATCGTACAGGATTGTTAGAGAATTCTAGCCATAGATTGTCCTTCATGTATAATTAAGCCACAGAATCATTAGATCGAAAAGAGAGGAGGCAGATTACAGAATGCTAGAGATGTTTTGGCAAGAGACCAGAAGATTGTCATTATGAAACAAGGAGTTAGCGCACTCGTTATGAAGCCCGCTTGCTCGTCGAGAGTATCATTGCATACGATTCTGCTGAATGAAAAATTACGAGATATAGGAGAAGAGATTTTTCCACCAAATACGCACTGTCGCTAGCCTGAATGACAAAGAACAAGCACATCGAACCAGGATTATGGGAGAAAAGATTAGTTGAAGAAGGAATGAACTGCTCCTTCCATCAACGATTACAGCTCCTCCTTATCCATCTTAAATCTTTATACATCCATCATTATTCCTACTGAGTAACCAATTTGCTATCATTACAAACTATGAAACCTACATAACGGTGCGGGATCGGATCGGATTCGCGGATCGGGAGTCGTATTTGAAGAGGGGAGCGGTCGGATCGAGTCGTAATTTTGAAGAGGGTGGAGTCGATCGGAGCCGGTAAAGTCGGAGTCTGAGTCGGTAACTTTCAAAGATAGAGTGGTCGGAAATTTTAAACTGGACAAGTTATAAATCGACTTGTGAATGAACGTCAATTCATTCATGCAAAGGTATGACTTCACTTCCACATCACAAAATGCAATTGCCAAACTCGATATTTTTAACCACACCTTATTTTCATTTGGAATTAGATTCTAATAAATCACTTTCAACCCTTACCATCTTATTTAAGATACGAAGAAATAAAGACTCCATGTACGAGAGAAATTTCTCTCATGACAATGATATATACTAGCGTGTTTATATATCCAAGCTACAGGTAGCTAACTGAATAACAACAACAAAAACTAAATCTGCACTTTGCCGTTGCCATTTGTATTAAAGGTTGCAGGAGTTCAAAAAAAAGATGCATCTAAACATCATTGAAGCCGAATAAACACACTATCTCGTTACTACCTCAATCATTCTCAGAAATCAGAGATAGTTGAAAAGCTTCATAAATTGAAAGCTTAGTCGAAAGCGCGCATTGCTCAAGAAAAAGTCAAGGTCCTTCCTACTCCTTGTACACCAATATTCCATAACTTTAAAAATAAAATTCTTTGCGCACTAAAGAAATGAAAATTTTGATCGTAACTTCAAGATATCAGACATTTAAGAGCTGAAATTGCATTACTCTCTACTCCAACGCCAAGTTAGCTGAACTGCTTTTTCTTCGCATTATAAATCAGACCAAAGAGTAAAAATGAAACCTGCAGATGCTATTCTATTTTAAGAACTATCATTCAATGATAGATGATATTTAGATTAAGTCATGTTAACAATAATTATAGTTTAAATATATATATATAATATATATACTATATAATATAATATATAATATAATATAATTATATATATAATATATATAAATATATATAATATAGTATTATATAATATATATATATATATATATATATATATAATCAGTAACCCCTTACTTCATTATAATATCAAAAATTTTTATGATAAGTCTCTTAATAATAATTTTTAATAATAATAAAAAATAATAGCTAATCAAAGCAAGATTAACGAATATTTTATAATAGAAATGAGAACATATGTAGTGGTGAGATTTCTTAGTTGAAAGGGCTTGTTCCATAAAATTTATATATTAATTATATTATATATATATATATAAATAATAATAATAATATATAATAATATAATATATAATATAATAATTATATATATTATATATTATAAAAATATTCTTTCGTCCTCCAGGAAATCTTCATCCTGTCAAGCGCGCAGCTCTTCTCATACGTTCCCTCTCCTGCACTATGCCCTTATTCTTCACGCTCTCATATTAGCTGACATTCTTTCCAGAGAGTCCTCCACCATTCCGCCACATCTTTCTTCGTCTTCCCCTTGTGTCTTCCCCTGGGTCCATTCCCATCTCTTCGCATTCTCTCCTGCCTCCCCTTCAGATGTCCCCACATCTCAATCTCCCCACATTCATCTTCAGTATTCTTCTTCAAACCTATATCTTCTCTAATAACTTCATTTTATCTGTCTCTCCTATCTTTCCACATCATATCTATACTCCTCATCTCCACGCTGTATTTACTCTCTCTCTTCTCTTTGTCCTGTCGGCCGTACAGCAGTGTGTGATCAGGATGCTGGTAAAAATCACTTTTTAAACTCTATTCCGATGTTTATCTTTCATCATGGGGTATACTTTCATAACAATCCATACTTTTCCATTCTTCGAATCTCTTCTCCACTGCCTCCCCTTCTGTTAAAACACCAGATAATTGCAGGTATTTTCCGCCTTCACCTCCTCCTCTCTCACCATCCTATTCTCACCTCCTCTTTCCTCCGTGTTACTGTAAATCTCTGTCTTCTGTTGATTCATCTTCATCCTCTCCCTCCAAACTCCTCCGCAACAACTCCACCACCTCTCGAATCGCTCCCTCCTCCACTCCAACATGCCAATCTTCCGCATATGCCCAACTGTTCCTTACAAATTCTCCTACTAATAAAAACGTCTATAAAATATTTACCACGACAGTTTTTGGACACAATAAGAAATTAGGAAGACGTTAAACCTTGTTGTAAGAAGACATTATAAATTTTTTGTAATGGTAATCCGCAGGAGTTTGTTGAGTGTGACTCACTTGCAACATTAAAGAAAGATCGGATAGATATAGATGTTGGCATCATATGTAATTCGACTAGCCAAAATGGCGTTAGTAGTCATTAAATAAACGCATTTTAAGCACAGTTCACAATAAACTTATTAAAGCTGTGGTTAGCATGAATTGAACACTTCTAAAGCTTTTCTTTGTAGTAGTTGCGTATAATATTATATGACCTTGATTTAGAAATTGACAGCTTAGGTGTGTATGGTGTGTCGCATGGGCAGTATTTGATAAAATATTTAGTGATGGGACCATCTCATAGGTCCATTTCGTCTAACTGTCGTCCTATCGATATCTATAATACTACGAACTTGCCAGAAATATTAATCTTCGATTTAACAACGATATTGATCGTGTAAAAGCAATGAAAAATGTTTTTTATTTAAAGCTGGTCGAAAATATCCAAGCCAACGTAGTCATTCAACCTGTGCATCATGTAAATCAAGTTGTTTTAAAAAAACAAGGGAAGTCGATTCAAAGCAATCATCCATACTTATTCATTTAGCGCCTTGCATTAGGATAAATAATTCATCCTAATTGATTTAAATACTGGTGATTAGAAGGATATTTGATTTATTTAATTTTAATATTTATTTAATTATTCATTTATTTATACAAATTATTATGAAATTATTATATGTATCATTAACATTTTCACTTGCTGTTACTGAAATAAAACTTATTATTATTCATTAAGTTATTATTCATTATAATCCTTGATACCATTGTTGTTACATATAATTTGAATATCTTGCAATCATAACTAAAAAGAAAATCAACAAGAGATCACAGAGAGAAAGTGAACCAAGTTCTTCAGTGAGAAGAGGTACGCTTGATTTTTTTTCACAACCGTCTATCTGAAGCATTAAACAGATGTAAAATTAGAGATTTAATCGAGGTTCACTTGTTAATGCCAGCAGCAGAAGTTTTCAAGTATGATATTACAATCTTAATTATTAATCGCCCATCATTTCGCATCGACGGAAGGAATTTAGGTAGCTGGATAAACTGGAAATTAAAGGCCAATTTCAATCTGCAGGGGTTTTAAAGCGTTGGTCTTAAACTGAGACAACAAGCTTCTTCCGACTTTATGTGGTGCTGAGAAAATTGATCGACTACCAATAATAGTTACGTTATAATTATTAGGTATAACTGAAATTACTGTAGCTACAGGAGAAGATCAAGCTATATACGTTTTTCGAGCAGTTTAAAATTGGGGCATAGAAGAAAAGATACAAGCATTGTGTTCGACATTGAACCGGCAACACCGGAAGAGTAAATGGTGCCTGTACAAACATTGAAAGTGCTTGAACGTGATTTACTCTATCTTCCGTGTAGACATCACATCTTCGAGATAGTCTTAAAAAGTATTTTTGATACAGTAATGGGAGCAACATTTCCAATAGATAAAAATATTTAAAAGGATTTAAAGAAAGTTGGTCGACCTTAGACAGTACAAAATACCGCAGTGGGGTAGACGTTGTCACCGAGGATGTCAGTGGTAATATGATGGAATTTCTTGAAGATCAGTTACGCCTGAGACAGCACCGAGATGATTATCGGGAGTTATTAGAATTAGCCGTGATCTTCCTTGGAGGCTACCCCCGACGTGGGGTCTCATTTCGTATTCCTGGCAGTGTGAGCCACGCTCGTTGGATGGTAAAGGCTATTTACGCTTTTAAAATTCAATTTGACAGCACGTGAGAAAGATTCAATCAGAAGAATATGTGTGTTTCCTATCAGACTTTATTTACGACCTTGGTTTTTGGCACCATTGGCTGTTAAAGTTCCATATCTTGATTTCAATTTTCTGCTGAACATAATCGAGTATAAAGAACTTGCAGATATTAGTAATGCTGCTGTGAAGAAATTCGCAAACCATTTATGGTACTTGGCATCGGAAACTGCGGCATTCGCAATTTTTGATGATTATGTTCCATACTTTATTACAACTGATTCCAAAGCAGTGTTCTCAAGATTTAAAATTCATACAACTTTCTGAACAACAGCGTCTACTTCTGGTGGGATGATACTCAAGGTAGACGGAACTATTGAAATGCATTGCAGTGGTTAAAGATGTAGCTGAGAAGGGAGTGAAGCTAATTCAAGTAAATCAGAACATTTTTTTTAGACAAGGACGGAACAGAGAAACAATAAATACATAGTTCAGATTGTAAGTGAATACAAAAAACAGTATCAAAAATCTACTAAAGCTACTCTATTGAAGAAGTGAAATCCAAATATATTTGATAATCTTTTTCAAATAAATGCGAAAACGGTTAAACACCCAAACAACTGAACGAAGTACAAC
>JABUQX010111537.1:30000-38309 GCA_015478945.1 Trachelipus rathkii | reverse complement strand
TATTATTATTTTAATTATTATTATTTATTATATTATTATTATTATTTTATTATTATTATATTATTATTATTATTATTATTATTATTTTAGATTATTATTATTATTTATTATTATTATTATTATATATTTTTATATTATTATTAATTATTATTATTTTCATTATTATTATTATTATTATTATTATTATATATTATTTTGCAATTTACTATTATTTTCAATATAACTCAAGGTCAGAGTCTCTGAGATGTTAGTCTGCATTCTCCGAACTTGAATTAAATCAACTAACGTCAGTCGGATCAGTTGTATAGCAAAATATTAGAAAATAACACAATCTGTGTTCTTAAAGATTGCTACTTAAAATATAGCATATTTTATATATATATATATATAATATATATAATATATATATATTATAATAATCATAATCTATATATATATAAGATTTATATTATATTAAGTCGTCTGTATATATATGATTATATATATATGATATATATATTTGTAAAACCCCCTAATGTATTTTCACCATGCTAGGATACGTTCCTGGACCCTTGCAGAAGCGTGCATGTGTTTGAACACTACGCTACGACGAGACAAAGAGGAAACGAGAATACTTCTACTGTCCAAAGCAAGAGCATTACTACGTTTCCTCCCGCTCGCACTTCGAACGTAGGGCCAAACAGCGTACCGCGCATGGTGAATTAATAATACCAAGACCGGGGGTTATAATGTATAAGCTGAATGCAATACCCTGCAATCAAATTTTATATATTGTAAATACCCCTAATGTATTTCACCATGCGTAGGATTACGATCCTGGACCCTCGCAGATGAGCGTGCATGTGTTTGATTGCAGGGTATTGCATTTCACTTATACATAATAACCCCGGTTTATTCGTATTATTATTCACCATGCGCGCTACCTGTGTTGCCCTACGTTCGAGTGCGAGCGGGAGGAACCGTAGTAAATGCTCTTTTCTTGGAACCAGTAGGAAGTAATTCCCGGTTTCTCTTTTCTCGTCGGTTAGCGAGTTGGTCAACACATGCACGCTCAGCTGCAAGGGTCCAGGATCGTATCCTAGCATGGAAAAATCACATAGGGAGTATTAACAATACAAATTTGATTGCAGGGTATTGCGCCATTTCAGCTTATAATACTATATATATATAATATATATATTAATATAATATATATATATATTATATATAATATATATATATATATTATATATATATTAATATATATATATATATATATTATATATATATGGACAACATACATAACGCCCACGCGGAACGGGACGTCAGATTTCAAAAAAAATTATTCAACGGAGACCCTATGATACGTAAATAGATGTTCTAGGCTCGAAATGAATTTTTTTTTTTAGGTTAGGTTAGGGGTTGGTTAGGTTAGGCTAGTTAGGTTAGGTTAGATTTGGTTAGGTTTAGGCTAGCTTAGTTCACCGAAACTACGAAATTGTTGTGTTTAAAATAAATTTGATAAATATTGAATTTCATCTTTGATTATATTCCTGTAATCATAGAAAAAGCGTTAGCCGTTAAACATCCAAGTAGTAGGTATAATATGGAATCTTGATTACGCAGTAAAAAGAAGTTCGTTAAATAATAATAATAATAAAAATTATAATTACTTCACCCAAAAAATTGCAGTTTCCTCCTACAAATTCTTCCATTTTATTTACAAGGTTTGTCTTTTATATAGAACATTTAATAATTTTAGTATTATTCTGTGTGGGCGTTAAGTAAGTTTTACCATATTATATACTATTATTATATATATTATATTATATATATATATATATATATATATATATATTAATATATAATATATATATTATATATTATTATATATATATATATATATATATATATATACAAAGTATAGTAACGGTGACACGGAACGGATGGCAAGACAGCATAAAGCGGGCAGCAGGAATGCGACAGACCCGTCGCAGCTCGTTCACCCCGCAATCATCCTTCGGAATTAAAAAAAATTAACATATGGGACATATAAAGATGTTTCTAGGGTGAAATGGGAAAAAAAAAATTCATTTTTATTTCAGGTTAGGTTAGGTCGCCATTTAAAAAAAAAAATTTACACAGGTAGCCTCTATGTAGGTTAGGTTAGGTAGGTTACGTCTTCCTGGGAAGTTTTTTTTTAAAAAATCCGACGTTCCTAACCTGGAGATAAAAAAAAAAAAAAAAAAAAATTATTCCTTTAAACATTAGAACATCTTTTTATGTACCATAGAGTCACCCTGTGAAAAGATTTTTGAAATCCGACGTTCCGTTCCGTTCCCATTAACTATAAATTTGCTGATATAATATATTATATATATATATATATAAGTATATATATGTAATATTATATCTATATAATATAATTATATATATATATATATATAGTATATATATATATATTATATATCTATATATAATATATTAGTATATATAGATATACTATATATTTAGGAAACTCTTAAATATGCTCGATCCTGAAGTATCAAGCCTCCGACACGAAGAGCATATGCAAAAACGAATCCTATAAATGTTCTGTACGACGACATGAGACAAAAAATTCAAAGTATGTTGTTAAGCCAGTCCGAAGATGGTAAGTTTAATCAATTTAATGTAACATTCGATTTTATGGACATGCACCAAAAATCAAAGCAGTTTTTTAGCCCTTAACTTCACACTCAATTATGAAACTTAGAATTGACAGTGTTTTTTGTATCGGAGCATTCCATGTTGATGAACTCTACAGGCTGATAACATAAGTTGCTTCAATATCAAAGGTTTTCAGATACTTAAAATTTTAGAACTGCTTCCTTTGCTGTTACTTATATTGGAACAAAAGATCTTCAAAATGATGTCAAGAAATTGAATAAAAATAATTACCTTGCATTGCACATACTATAAACCTTTGTATTGATCCCGTTTCATTTCCAAAACCACAAAATTCAACATTAACATCAAACATTGTTGATAAAGTTCGAAATATTGCAACGTTATTCAAAAGATTTCCAAAAAAATTAGGAATGATTACAAAGCAATCTATAAATCAGGAAAAAATAATTCACATAATCCAAACAAAATTACGAGAGATTGTAAACCAAGATGGAATAGTTCATTACCTATGATAGACGAAGCTGTCAGTCAAGCAGAGCAGATAGAAATTGCAGCTTTGAAGTTAAAACTTCCATCCCTGGCTATAAAACCAAATAAAAAAATAATTTTAAAGAATTTGCAAGAAATTCTGAGACCTTTCTAAATATATATTTTATGGGAAATATATATCCTAAATCTACTATATTCTTTTCATTTTTGAATGCTATAGCTCTCAGTCATCAGCAAAGAAGATTTGACATGAAGGAAAACGAAAGGCTAAAGAACAAATCCCAAAACTGAATTAATCAATATTAATCCCCTACGTTCAAAACACAATTTGTCTAATGTCAACATACTTGGACCCAAAATTTAAGGAAAAAATACTTTCTGATTTATATATAATATATGTATAGAACTTTTTTAAAGGAAAATATAAAAATCCCGAACCGGACGTTACTGTAGAATCACCAACTAAACTACGAAGCGAGATCTAAAGACCACTTTCTTCGAACTTTGAGCCATGATATAAATGATTTCAAGAGATTATCTCGTATAGCAAATGTTTTTGACCAATTTACTTACCAAGTCTAGCATAGTGCTGCGATAGTGATCATCTGATAGATTCATCCGTATATAATGAAACTCGAAACTCTTACAAGAAATATTATCAAAAGGACAAGACTATAAGAACAATTGATTTCGACATCTTTAAACATTCTTGGAAGAAAAGGAGGCTTGTTCCAATATTAGAAAAGTAGCAAAAGTTTCTTGCATCCAATAGGCACATCGGTTGAAAATGAAAGACTTTCTCAAAAAGCGGGGGCGACTAATAGACGATCGAAAACAAGGACTTAATTCGAAAAGTGATTGAAAAATTAAAGATTTATAAAATAGAAGTCTAAATCTCTTAAAACTGAAATACTCTATCAAGTCTAACTCAAGTTAAACGTATATATATATATATATATAATATATATAATATTAATATATATATAATAGTATATATATAATATATATATAATATATATTATATATATATATATATATATATATATATATATATATATATAAATATAATGGTAAAATATTTGAAATAGTATTAAAATATCTACAGCGATATATATAATATATTATATATTATATATTATATATATATATTATATATATATATATTATATATTAATATATATATATATAATATTATATTTATATATATATATATATATATATATATAGCTTATAATATATGTTTAGTATCTAAAAAATCTACAGGATTATATATATTTAATATAATAATATTGCTTATATATTATATTGATATATATATATATGATATACTCATATATATAATATATATATATAATAAAAGTATACTAAGATATATATTTATTTTCTTTAATTTATATTTTTTAAATATTTTTATTAATTTTAAAAATTATTATAAAATTAATTTTAAAATTTTAAATAAATAATTATTACATATGAAATAAATTTATATGTTGTAAGAAGTAAATAAATAGTGATAAAATATCGAATTCTTTGTTATTCCTTCTTAATTCCCTAAACAACACTACAATTGAAAGTCACATGGCGTATCATAAGGAGTGCGGTGCGGTGCGGTGCGTGGTTGCGCAACTCTGCTGGGTGGATGCGCCAAAACCACTGTACCGGTGCGGTGGTGTGCGGTGCGCCCAAGGTTCAAAAACTGTGGTGCGGTGCCGTGCTGGTGTTGCTTACAGCTGGTGCGGTGCCGGTGCCAGGTGACCAAAATACGGGGCTCTAGCCAACCCTAATATATATAATTATTTATTATATAATATATATAATATATATATATATATATATTATAATCTATATTATATTATAATATTATATATAATATATATATATATATATATTATAATATATATATCATATATTTATATATATATTATATTTATCCTATTATATATATATTATATATATATATATATATTATATTATATTATATTAATAATAATATAGTATATATATATATATAATATATTATATATATATATATAATATATATAATATATTATATAGATATATATATATATAATATATATATTAATTTATCATATTATGAAGGGAGGTAAGTATTTGTCTTGAGAACCACCTTCATAGCTGAAGACTAGATAATGTTGAAGAGAGTGAGGCGTTGTCGCGATGAATAAAAAAAAAAAAATGCGTTTCGTCCCGGGGGCTGCTTTGGAATCATCGGTGGTGTTAGCAGCCTCCTGCCCCAGACGCAACAGAACTCCCCCGTGACAATGCGCGAGCAACACCCCGACTGCTGCGCACCTGGGAAGGACGTCGTCAGCGTTCAATTGAGAGCTAGGTTGGCGACACACATTAAAGCCCACTGAGAAGGCTTCGACCACTCAGTACCTTTACGTGAAGTTGTCTGCACCTGATGAGAAAGCACAGTACAAGCGTTAACAGGATGACCGAACAGAGCAGCGCCCAGCAGAAGAAACTTGATTGTAATGCCGCGCTTGATTGTGGTAAAACCAACTCTACAACGAAATGTCTTACCTACGGCGAAAACTTTGAGAAGGAAGATGGATGGGGCTGTTGTTCGTGCTGCCACCTCTAGTGCACTGTCAACTCTGGGAGTCACCAATATGAAGGAGTAAGTGAGATTTGTCTTGAGAACCACCTTCATTAGCTGAAGACTAGATGATGTTAAAGAGAGTGAGCGTTTGTCGCAATGAATTGGCGTTTCGTCCCGGGGGGCTGCTTTGGACTCCTCAGTGGTGGTCGCAGCCCTTCCACCAGACGCCACGAATAGTAATATATATATATTTCATATGATTATATACATATATATAAATATATATAGAATATATTATATATATATAATATATATATATAATTATATAAATATATATATATATATAATATAATATATTATATATAGTATATATATTATATATATAATAGATAGTATATATTAATGATAAATATATATATATATATATGAGTATATTATTATCTTGCGGAATTTACCATGAAGTAAACTTCTGAAATATGCAATACAGCATGTTGAGTGAACTTGCTCACTCCTGTAAAGAAGGATCGCCTATTAAAAAATTATTTCCAAATCTAGGGCGCCTATTTGCTTAAGTTAACAAAATAAAGGTAAAGAACTCACCATTACTATAAGCATAATAGTTTTAAATAATGCATTTCCCAAGAAATAAAAACTTGGAGCGACGCCTTGTAAAGTGTAAGGCTTAAGGTAATGTATAAGTAGTTGCGTTACTAGTTTAGGCCCACATATAGAATGCCATCCGAGTACTCCGGTTCAAACTTAAAGTAAAGGTATAAGGATTTAGAGGCTAGAGAAGTGTTAGAATAAAAACAGAAAAGATAGAATAGACCTAACTGCTAGTCCTGCTAATTCAGAATATAAAGTTAGGACCAGCTTGGAAAAGAGACCTTAACATAAGTTTCTATGAACAATTCCTCATCTTTAATAAGCGCAAAAAAATACTTAGCCTAACTAGAACGAATGTTAAATAATATAAATGTAAATTATTGTAGTTTAAAATAGCGTAATGCTACAAAGGGATCGGAGCTATACCAACTCACGATTTATTCAGTTGACTCTCAATTTTTAAGTGCCTCGTTTTTAAGTTTCAAAACAAAACTTTTGGTGTTGCCAAATTAAATACATTTTTCCAAACCAAGAAAGTCTCTAAATCTTAAGGAAGCAACACAGAGAGAACAACGAAATATTCCTAAATTTTTGTAACTATTTTTAAATCCTTAGTTATTAAAAAGCAATTATAGCGAAATAGGAAGAATTTATTACAAGAAATAAATATTCTAACAACCTCCGACAAAAAAAGAATTGCTGAAAGAACACAAGAACATAAAAAATGTTCTTATCCTTCAGCAAATTAAAGGAAGCAGTGTTCAAAGTGTAAGCAATTTTAAAAAACGTTTTCAATCCAGAGCAACATGCAATTGCTCATACCACTTCAATTAAACATCAAAAAAATAAGTCCAGCGATGGAATGCCAGATATTCTAGTAAACAAATATAAACTTCATAATGCAAGCAGACAAATTAAAGTATTAGAGTAGTTACTAAACAAGAGTTCAAGCCATATGTTGTACAATATAAGCAAAATATTCAAATATGGTAATCACTAAGGAAATTCAAGAATAAATTATTCAAACCTATAAAATTGAACAGGGCCATAAGACTAGTATGTAAATCAATAAATTGAGCAAAGTAAATATTTACATAAGACCTTTAGTTTGAACATGTTTGCTTAAGACTAACAGCATTAATAATCACCCAATATAAAAGCAGACAAAAAATAGCAAATAGGAGTTTGATCTAGCACTGTTGTGCCACCTGTTCTAATCAGAATTAAATGAGAAAACAAAGTTCAAAGCAACAATACCTTCGTCTTTTTTTTTAACTATATCAAAAAACATACCACATGGGTAAAAAATACTATTTTTTTTTAAACATGCTAAAGGCCAAATATGTGGGGACCAAACATGTGTATAAGTAGCCAAAGGCCAAATAAGTGTAAAAGGTTGTGTAAATGCTTAAAACCACAGGTCAAATATAAATAAGCAATGGTTAAAGGTAGACCAACTACCCAAAATAGAAGAACCTAATAATGCAGTGAGAGCAAGGTTTAAATATTTTAAAAAATATGATTCATGCACAAGCGCAATATGTTAGGTAAATAGTAGAGCAAAAAGTGTTATCATCACCGATTCTTATAAATTTACAGCATAAATAAATATTAGGGCCTAAATACCAAAGAGAAAGATACTATTAAAGAATATGATTTTAAGCCAAAAAGTTACTTTAACAAACATTTAGCACAAATAAGCTTAAAATTCCTTAAAACTAATACTAAAAAAACTACTTAAATCTAATAGGCAATATCTTTATAAAACTATGTGCCTGTCTATACACAAGCAGATAATGTGCGTTTCGAAGGTGTGCAGTACATGCATGAGATAGTCTAAATTACTGTCGTTATTACCAGGGCACTCATCAGAAGCATGCATTGAACTTGAGCAGAATCTACAAATATGTAGCTGTTCGCAGCGTTCTAGCCTAGATTCAATATTGTGGTAATTTGTACATTTATTCATGCTATGACCTGCCATGCTGCAAAATTTACA
>JABUQX010111537.1:0-25000 GCA_015478945.1 Trachelipus rathkii | reverse complement strand
AAAAAGTTACATCCTCTCAAATTTATTAAAATTCCCATAGACTTTTCATTTTTGATCCATCAAGGTTAGGTCTCATTTCAGGCACTCTAGTTCAGGTTATTATAAGTTTTGTTAGATAATAGGTATACACAAAGAAAATCTATATAGACTTAACAAATCTTATCATAACCTGAACTAGGATGGCCCTAAAACAAGCATGAGGCCCACTAATTTTTTATATAAGAAAGTCTATGGGAAAATTTTAAACTTTGAAAGGCCCTAACTTTTTTTCTTAGTCTTAAATCATTTTTTTTTTTTTAATAATTATTTTTTAGAGTATATAGCGTCGGGCGGGGTGACCGGGCCCACCTCTTTTAGAGGGGTATTCGGTCCACTCTAAATAAAATAAAAAAAATCTTTAATTTTTTTTTTTTTTTTTTTCGCTCATTTAATAGCCACACGGTAGTACTACAAGTTTTATTTACACTCATCTAATTTTAGGAGAGTTTTTATGATTTTTAAAAAAAAATATAATAAATTAGGGTACAAAATGCTCCTATAATAGAATTTCACTTTTGAAAAATGTAAGTTTTTTTAACTTTATAAAATGGAAAATTGTGAATGGATTTTAATTATTTTTTCAGTGTATACACTCGAGTATGTTAGCTTTAAGTAAATTTTTGTTTCAAATCACGGGGCCTAACTTGGTCCGATTCACACCCCACCGTAAAAATTGATGATGGGGTGAATCGGACCACCATTGTTTTTCGTATTTTACGTATTATTATGGACATTTTTATTACATATCACTAATTTTAATAGTAATAAATAGTTACTTATTTAACGTAAAATTAAAATAAAAAATTAAATTATATAGAAAAAATTACAAATTCCAAAAGAGTGTCAATTTATTGAGCGGAGAGGGTGAACGGACCACCCTTATTTTTATTCTTATTTTATGTATCATCTATTAGGGATTGTACCGATACAGAAAAAGAGCCGGATACCGCTACTCTATTTTTAGGTGCCGATACTGATACCCATACGATACTTTAATTAATATAAATAAATACACAGTAATAAGATAGAACATTTGTGCACTGCTAGCAACTCAAGATTGCATCTGCCTACAAACAATACTTATCATTTTATATATTCATATATTGGTTGTGCCCAAGTATATTTATTATTATAATAATAATTAGTACCTTAAGAAAGAATGAATTGGCCAAAATATAATAATAACTTTTTTTAGTTGTGTTTATTTAAAAAGATTTCCATTTCCACATTCAATAATTATTAACTAAGAGTTTAGTACTAGCTTTTTATGGTTTTTAACTTGATTACAATTTACAAGAAGATTTTTTAACCACTAGCTACAATATAAAGAATAAAAATAATCGAAAGAAGAACCTTCAAGGAGAGGGCAGAATAGTAAAATAAAAAAAAACGCTCATCAAACGTGGACATAATAATAAAATACTCCTTAAGATAGATCATCATTCAATACTTCAATTCAAAATTCACAAATCTGTGATGCAAAAAACATTAAGCTTTTCAGTAGTATCTGGCGAGAGACTGTTCCTTTTTGAGGTATACATTCCTACCTACACTTAAGATCCGCTCTATCTGACTGATGAAGGAGGTGCTGATATTATTTGCCTGCAAGCACTGATAGATAATGAAAACCTTTGGCCCATTCATGCCACCGGCATGAAGGATCTCTATCTGTAGCAGCATCTCACTGTTTCGTAGAGCCTCATCTCCTCCTTTCACAGACTGCAAAATTTGATTATCTTTGCTCCTTGATGACTGCTCTTTCAGTTTTTCGATGAGGTTCCTTGGTGATTCCTTTGAAAGGGAATGAGATGTCAATGCAATTTCGGCCATGAACTATCAAGTCTAACTATTCAAATCCTCCTTTTTCAGTAGGGTTTATTTGCTTGAAAAGCCACGATTCGCACTATCAGTGCTGCTTTGCCAGGGGCTGCAGATAAGGCGCGTCCACTTCTCTATTTTTTTTTTTTATTTTTTTTGTCAAGCGAGCAAGCTCGTCGGTTATGCTATTTAAATGCATTCTAGAAGTGGTTCACCATCGGAGGTGCCATTCTTTGGGGTTCAGCTAGTTAAGAATTCCATTATTTAGAACCTTTATTTAAGTTTTTTTATACCAATATGTCACCGCCGCTCACCGGGCAGATAACTCTATTTCAAGGATATGGGTGTTGAACGCCTCAAAAAATCCATCTAACGCACAAATTAGGCAGATGAGCACAGACGCAGGCTTTAAAGTGAGGGAAATAAATTGGAGTAGGAAACACAGATGATGGAAGAGAAATTCCACAGAAACAGAGGGTGCAGGAAAGAAAGAAGCACCGCAGGGAACCAGTCTGGCGTTACTAACATCAACACAAAACTCATGTTGCCACACAGCACCCTTGTGCTACGAGGGCGTCGTAAGTGGTGGTACACGAGTGGATAGTTCCCTCGCAGCACTTGCCTCTACAGTACTATAGAAAAGGGATAAACAACATCGGGCCGCAAATATAAAGGGTCAAGTGTGAACTAGAAAGTTACAAGGACAGTTTCATAAGTCTTTTGCCTTTAGATCGACCCTATCCTAAAAGCCGATGAAAACCAAGAGGCCCCTCCCCCACAGATATGACAGCAGTATCTCCATACAGGCGGATGAAACCCTCTTATAGGTGGAGTTAATGAGAGAGGAAAAAAGTCTCGCACTCTAAACAGAAACTCCCAGTTTCTTGAGAGCGCCAAGCAACACTGTGATTTGAGGTTTTCAAAACATTGTTTTGTTTATGTTAAGACCAAGGATTTTATATTGTAAACAGGAAACACCAGAGTTTCAGGGGACACATGCTTGACTTTTTCTTTTTTGATAGGAGTCTGTCATCTGCGGAAATGTTAAATTTCACAAGCTGTTAGTTTAAATAACTTTGAGAATCTATCCAGATCAGCAGGAATAGAATCAGAAAGATTAAGACGAGAGGCAATTCTAGAAGTAAAAAGAGGAGCCAGAATTGATACGAGTTGAAGAAATGAAGGTCAAGTCATCGACATATGAGTGGATAGAGTTAGATGGCAAGGTGAGAAGATCATTGATGAATTGGAAGAATAATGCAAAAATTAAGAACACAACCCTGATGAACACTACTAATGACAAAAAAAGAAGATCGCGCCCATCAAACAAACAGCCAACATTGAACGATTTGAAGAAAGCTAGACATAAGTAAAGCAAAGAGAAGAGGAAACACAAAGAGGGGAGCTTGGAGGCAAAGCAGTGACGACGTGCCATTACTCGGTCAAATTGCTAATAGTTTAAATACTGTCAAGTGCCATAAAAACGTCTAATCCGAGTTCACTAAGTGGCGGAAAAACCATAAAGTCTGTTTTAAATAGGAAAGATATCGCCAGTAGACCTCTGGAGCACCGAAAGCCGTACTGTAATCTGAAAGAAGGAAAGACGATTCCAGATGATCTAAGAAGTGAGAGTTGAAATGGTTGTCAATGAATTCGGAGGAAAATGATACAGTGAGAGTTTATAGTGATAGATAAAAATATCAGAGTGGTTTCCATTTCTCCGAATAGGTTTGACATATTCTCGCTTCCAAAACTATGGTAAAGGACAAATTATTGAGGCAATAGAGAGTATAGTGAACGAGGTGGGTCAGCACGGAAGCACACCCCCTCAAAACTGGGAAAGAGTGACATCCGGCACCCGCCTTCGCCTAACGTTCATAGATTTTAGGAGCTCATGCACCCGATCAAATGAATGCAGGGTAAAAGGCATAAGACACCGATGAGGAGGAGGGAAGAGGAATACCAGGAATCGTCAGGGTTTGGGAATTAGAGGAAAATAGGAGGCAAAGAGATGATTGCTTTTCAGTTGGATGATTAACAACAGAATGCCATCAGGAGCGGACATAAGAGGAGAAAGGATGATTTACAGAAGTTGTTAGAGATGTTTTTGGCAAGAGGGCCAAGAGAGATTATGTCAGTAGGAGAACCAAAGAGGTCAGCGCATTTGTTTAATGAAAGTCCGCTTTGCTCGTCGAAGAGTATCCTGCAACTGATTTCTAGCTGAATGAAAATTGGCAAGAAGTGATAGGATAACGAGAATTTTTCCACACCCGTTAAGCATTGTCTCTAGCCTGAATGTCCGGGAACAAGCACGATCGAACATGGATTTTGAGGAGAAAAAAGATTTAGTCGAAGAGAGAATGAACCTGCTCATCCCAATTAACAATTAACAGTTCCCACTTATCGGCAGAATCAGAAGCGTCTTAAGAGTCAAAGCACACCTTCAATTATAGTTTAGCGTAGAAGAAACGCAATGCCCCCCAATCGGCCGATCAAAAGTGCCAGAAAAAACCGCATAGGCCAGGATGGAGATTGTTATAGAGAAAGTATTAAAAAATTAAGTTGATATAAGGTTGGTCAGATTTACCGATAGGACGAAGGTGGTGGTATTATAGAGGAGAAGGACTAGTGGTGAAACATAGGTCAAGTGTGTTCAAGAACGGTTGGGACGATCCGGAATGCGTGATAGGTTATTAATCAGTGCTCCAGATCGTTTGAGAATACCGAATATTCGGCTTCCTCCCAACTATATCAGTACGAGAGGAAAACCCAACCATTCAGTGTTGTTATCATTGAAATCCCCTAAATAGAGGACCTCAGATATTGGATGAGAAGATATAAAAGTCTCGTGAGAAGTAGTAAGGTAGTGCAAAAAAGGCATGAAAATCTGTTCTGTTAGGAGAACAGTAGCAGAAGCCAAAGATTATTGTAGTTAGTAGAAGGAAGAAAGATTTAAGCCACAGAACATCGAAGTTTAGGAGATTCGAGATTTCGAGACGTGTTACAGGAAGTATGTAGAGTATAGGCACAACTCCACCCTTCAGACGGAAATTATAAAAAAGTTATAGTTTGGATATATTAAACGGTTGAAGGATGATTCTTAGCCATCGGGTCTCAGACAAGAGCCAAAAAATTAGGTTTAGAGTTAGAGATGTAGTATTCCATGGATGCAGAGTAAGAGTGCAAAGCCATTGATGTTGGTAAAGTCAAAAGAAAGCCACGCATGTGCAAGTCTGCTATCATACACGCACGTGCACCACAAATCACAAAAAAAAAAAAAAAAAAAAAAAAAAAAAAAAAGTCAGAAACAAATAGACAAAAACAAAAGGAGAAATGAGGAAAATTATTCGTACGCTAAAACCTAATTTTAAAACGATAAAACCCTTTTTACAGCAAATAGTCTAAATATGAACGAATCCAGAAAGTTTTAAAACACTCACGCACTCACACGCCCTCACGAAATTGCGTAAAAAAAAAAAAAGAATACTATTTATAACTAAAAATCAACTAAAATCTGTATAAATTATAAATAATGGCTGTCCAAATAGGTAAATGTTACGCTAGAACCCAAGTTGGAGAAAATTTTCTTTCGCAATTTAAAAGAAATCGAAGGAAAAAAAAAAACGATAACTTGAGTACTAGCTATCTATATCGAAACTAGATTTATTAATGAATCTAAAAGTTTCTCATAATTTTCACCCAAAAGTAAGAAGTATCGGCCATTTTAACCGATACTGATACCATCAAAAATGGCCGATACTACCGATACCGATACTATCGGTACATCCCTAATCATTATTGACATTCCTTTATTACTATTACTAATTTTTAAATATGATAAACAAACCTAATTATATTAAGTAAAAATTAAATATAAAATTGAATATAATACATAAAAGATGGGAATTTAAACAGGGTGGTCCGATCACCCCTCAAGGTGGTCCCGATTCACCCCTCCAAGCGTTACGGGTCTGAATGAGCTTTATTAAAACTTTAATAAAAACTTTTATTATTAGAATTACATTATTATTTTTTTGTGTGCTTATTGCCTACTTATGGCCTTGAATTCAAAAAAAAAAAAATTCCAAAAAAGTGCATTAGGAAAGTTGGGAGACGAAGTTATACCTTTAGTGTTCCAAGTCTCCCCGTCCGACGCTATATCTTATGATTTAAATTTTTTATATATACCGTATATATAATATATATATATATATATATATATATATATATATATATAATATATATATATATTAATATATAATATATAATATATATATATATATAATACATATATATATAGTATATATATATATATAAAATCCTATGGGATTTTTAACAACTTTTGAGAGGCTGTAACTTTTTTTCTAAAGAGCGACGATTTTTATTTTCATTATTTTTCATTACTAATTATTTATAGTATATCCTGTGATTTTTATAAAAATCGGGGATGACCCCCTCTGCACTACTATTACCAAAATAATAATGAAGAATAAAAAAAAAACATTTCTTTAAAAAAGAAATTACAGGCTCTCAAAGTTGTGAATAATCCCATAGAGGTAGAGTAGCGTGCAAACTCACAGCGATGAAATTACCTCCCATTTTGCTTTTGGTATGTATGACATTCCAGTGCCTAATTGGTTGTGATTATCAGTAGTAATTTAAAGTTATTGGAACTTTTAGAAGCCAGGAATAAAGCTAAAAGAATGTTAGAATAGCATTAAAAGAAAATAGAGACAGTTTGAAACCACAAGATCCTATCAAGAGTGAATAGTAAACCTATTAATTACAAAAGTAAAGAGGTAGTCAGTATGCTCAATAGCAGCGTTTCCCAACCTGGGGTACTCAGCAGACCCGTTGGGGGTACGTGAAAATATTGGTAATGGCGGAAAACACTAAAAGAATAGGAATTTGCCCCGCTCACCATGTTAGACAGGTATTATAAAAAATTTAAATCTATTGTAAAATGTAAGGAATCAAAAATAAAAGTTTATAAATGTCATTAATTTGAGTCTTTTGATTATTTAGCTAACTCTATGAGCATTAATTAATACCTAACAAAAACAAACATTTTTTGTGTGATGGGATTATATGAGAAATGGGGGTACTAATGCATGAAAATCCTAATCAAGGGGTATGGGACAGGAAAGTTTGGGAAGCTCTGCTCTTATGGGTTTATTAGGTTTGGGCCATTTTTCTGAGGAAGGACATTAGTAGTATGCTATAGGCAGTATGCAACTCTGAACCAGCAAGGACAATTTTTGAATTTAGAAATAAGTTACAAGGGTAGGCTAAAAGAACTGAATAGTTTTCTGTAGAAAAATTTCTTAGAGGGGATACAATTCAGGTTTACTGAATGTTTTCATCTATTGGCAGTTTTGAATAGATTACTTTCATATGATTAAAATAGGCTGATATTGGTGACTTTTTTTAATTTTTATTTTGCATGTTAGCTTAATTCACATGTTTGTTTTATAATTTAGCTTGATAAATTACCGTACATTTTGCATGTGTAATTATGAAGTCTTGCTAATTATTTGTGTTATGAAAATTTAAATCTTAAGATAAAGTGGTAAAAGAAAATGGTAACTTTACTTCTTTTTGATATGGATAGTCTTGATAGGTTCATGTGGCTTCTAATTTTATAAATTCTTTTCTTGTGTTATTCCATTATATTTGGAGTGGTATACCTTTCTCAGAGATGATCTTGGAAATTATACACATAGGGGGAGGCATTGTAAAAGTTTTTAAAATTTTGGATTGAACTACCTTATCCTGACTACCTTTTCTTCCCATTTCCAAAAATGCCATTCGTTTTTTGGTATCTTTAAAAATGAGTAAACTATAGCAATATTTAATAAGACGGATCTATATATTCATATAGCTATATGGGGTGTTATATCCTCATGATTGAGTTAACTACTTACTTTATATGGGTTTCCTAATACTATGAAAAAATACTAATTCTTTGTATTCATTTTAGGTTATATCTGTGAAAGTGCATAATAACTATGAATAAAGATGAAAGGAAATTCACTTTTAATAAATCACAGTTACCAACTAATGAGGACATTATTCAATATGTGATATCTAGATTTAAAAGTGGGAAATCATCTGTAAATATTGTGAAAGGTATGGTAGTTTAGCAAAGGAAGTGACAGATTTTGAAATTCAAGTGATTGCAGTCCAGCTTCTCATCTCACTGTTAAAAAGGAACATGACAACTTATACAAACAATATAGGCAAATGATGGACAAAAGGAAGAAAAATGAGTGGCAAATTCTTTCCTAACAGCTTTTTGATGTAGTTTTTTTTTTTTTTTTAACCACCACTCACAGGCTGGGCCCTTTTCAAGGAGTTGCTTACCTCTATACAAAACTGGAAAGACATCTGAAGAAGAAATTTAAAATGAACAAAAATCTTTCAGAAATCTTTGAATTTGTGCAAAATTGACTACTGAATATATTGCATGACCAAAAAGAAGAGGAACAGGAAAACTATATGAGATAGCAAGAATTTCAAGACAAACTGGAAGCAGTTTAAGAACTGTACAATCAGAAGGAATGAAGAATACTCCAACTGATTATTTTAAATAGTTGGGAGCTAGAAGATATCAACATTGTTAGTACTTCTTGCTTTAATGAACTGTTAAAAGAAGATGAGTTCACCCCATCTTCTAGTGCAAGTGATCTGCGAACATCAAAGCTCTTGAGGTCTGCAAAAAAGAGAAAATTAATTGAAATTACCCCTGCTTATGGTTGATGATGGCACACAAATACAGTGGCATTCAAAATATGATTGGCACATCCACATTGTTAGAAAAGAATTAACTGGGAAATAAGGTGGTTATTCCAAAGAAAATGATGAAGATATTTTAGCTACTATTGTGCAGTTAATGACTGAAGTTGATTTGAGCACAAGGCAAGCCATTAAGGCTATTCAGGTTGTTAGTAACAAACTTTTTTGACATGTTTATACTGCCAAATGATATGGAGCACCATTCTGAACAATCAAAGCAAAAAATACTATGACGCTCACATACCAATGATCCGTAGACCAGGGACTTAAATGCAAGGTTTCTAAGTTTGCAGATGATACTAAAGTGGCCACCTCAGTTAGGAATAGTGAAGGATGCATAAAGATTCAAAATGATCTTGATAAACTTCTTGGGTGGGCAGAATAAGATGGCAAATGAATTTTAATAGTAAAAAGTGTTAAGGTTCTTCACCTAGGTAAACGTTAGTTAAAGAGTTTTTAAACTACGATATGAATGGGGCATGCTTCGAGTCTGTGGACCAAAGAAAAAGATTTAGGTGATTAGAAGCAGTAATTTGAAAGTAAAAGCCTAACAGGTTTGGAAAGCTAGAATAAAGCTATAAAGATGCTGGGCAATAATAAATCGCAAAGTGTTGTTTACAAGAGCAAAGGAAAAGTAATAAGTAAACTGTATATAGCTATGTTAGGCCAGTTATAAGAGTATGTGCACAAAGTTTGGGCCCCTTATTTAAAGAAAGGATTGTAGATATGCTAGAGAGAGTGCAACGTTAGAGCAACAAGGATGTGTCTGGGTTTGAGGCGTAAGAGCTCATGAGGAGAGCGAATAGTTAGAATGTTTCTGTAGAAAGGCGATTTTCTCAGGGGGACATGATACAGGTCTACAAAATATTTACATCTATTTTTATATTACAGAGACCAATAAATTTTTCATTGTAGAACAAGGAGGACAGTTGACCAGGGGCATAATAAGAAAATTCAAGAAGAAAGCATTCCATCTTGATATAAGAAAGCATGCATTCAGTAATAGTTGTTAAAATTTGGAATTAGTCTGCCAGAGGCAGGTTGTTTAGTGCTGACTCGATTGGCAACATTAAGAAGGGTTCAGATTCGTTTTATGGATGGGATTGGGTATTTCATATGAATTATAATTGATGAAGCAAATTGTCGGGTTTTGGGGTTTTTAGTTATAAGTAAGTTATTAATGTTGGATGGCATGTGTGACCATAACTAGTTATTAATGCATCAGTGGATGTTAGGGATCACTATTTATTATATCATTAGTTTGGGATAGCCCATAATTGGGTGATTTGTAGTTACAACAAATTGGACAAGCCCTAGGTGCTGTTGTGGATGGTGCATGAGGCAATGTCTTGGGTAGTGGTTGACTGGGACAGTCTTATTATAGGCCCATGTGGCTTTTTTACTGGTCTCTATATTCTAGTCTTAATGTCAATGGGCTTCCAACAATTTACTAAACATATAATGTTAAGGAAAGTGGCTCAGACCGATTTTCCCCTTCACTTATAATTGGCTCAAAACTACGAGTAAACCATAAAAATTATGAACAAAATCGGTCGTTTTTTTTTTATTTATTCCCAACAGAGAGGGATTCTTTCATTAAATTGGACCTCCACAACTGGGCTGGACCTTCTGTAGGTTGTTTAATGGTTAATTAATCCAAAGTACTACGTTTGTATATTACTTAGAAGAACTATAATATTAATATTTTTCTCGATGTTATAATTTACAGCCTAATCCCACTTTTATTTAGAATTTTTTAAATAAACTCCTCGCTATAATAGTATAATTAAAACCAAAACTTTAAAGAAACATAGGTACTAAACAAAATACAAAAAATATACATGTCTCAAATTCTTTCAGTAATTTATAAACTTTAAAATAAATAGTATAAGTATATCTATATATATATATATATCATTATATATATAATAATATTATTATATATATATTATTAATATATTATATATATAATATATACTATATATATATATATATATAATATATTATATATATATATTACCTTCACTTAATAGCGTATTATTCTTATATGAAGATTATATATCATAATAAATGCTATTGTGAATTTTGGGTGTGATCATCATCATTTATGGAAGCTATTTTGTGCTTGAAACAGCTGAAGAGAAATTGGGGAAAAACTGGAAACAAAAAATTTGGACAAAAAAAAGAAACTCCCAAAAAAAAATAGAATCTGGAAAACTTGATTAAACAAAAATGACAAAACTTTGTTACTGAAAAAAAAACAAAAAAAAAAACTACTTTATGTTGCAAAAATATCTTCCTCACAAAGAATCGACCAAAATAAAATCTTCCCAAATAAAAAATTCAAAAACAGAATTGTTAAAGGGATGAAATATGACAAAAGGAATATTCATTCCTAGAAATGATTTTTTTGTTTACACGTGATACGGTCTTCAAAAACTACTGTCTTATCTTATTGGGATCACTAAACTAAAACAGATGCACATTTAACGTTGGAACAAAGGATGACAATTAGAAGCATACTAGTTCTATTAAAAATTAGAGGAGTTTAAATTGTAATATTTTATTATTTCATAAATTGTTATATAAATATCATCATCATCACCCACCTTCTCTCCCCAAGACTGGGGGTAAGGTGGTAACATGCACTGATAATAGAAAAGTAGTAGAAGAATATGACCCAAGTCGAAAAGAAAGTCCAGCCTTACCACCCCCTTTATACCTTTTAGTGAGAACTCATCACAGTCAGAAAATCCACCCTAGAGCTTCACAGGACTGCAAAGGACCCTCACTATGGCATCTCATCAATTAATTCTGCTGGATTTTTTTTATTAATTTCCCTAAATCCAATTTTATTAAATTCATTCTTGAAAATTCTTTCCAATTTCCAATTTCGTTTACTTGCATATAAGTTAAAAAAATAATGAAAATTACATTTAAATAATGTAACATATACAAATAACTTGCCCTTAGAAACTGAGTTTATTCTACTATTTCTATCATTGAAATCCTCAGAACTAAGATTTATATTTACAAATAACTTGGCCTTAGAAACTGAGTTTCTTCTACTATTTCTCTCATTGAAATCCTCAGAACTAAGATTTATATCTTCTATTAAATGACAATTTGCATATCAGTTACATTTAAATTAGACCTAATTAAATTTAAATTAGATCTAATTATGTTACGGTTCTTCTCTCAAGTTTTCTCCAACTCTAATATTACCAACCAAAATTTCTTCACTCACTAATAACCAAAACTAAGTAGAATAAGGGCATAGATTTTTCAGTTTCATAATCTTAATAAAAAATTGTTTAATACAGTCAGCAAATAATGAACTAACCTGAAATCATTATCATCATCTAGGATTCCAATTAAAATCAGAGAGGTTAAAATCTTCCATTATAGTAGCTATAACTACTTCCTTATCATTGCATGTAGTTTCATCTATAATTGCAACGTCCAATTCCAAACTCTGACCAAACACACTAAAAGGCTCATATTTTGTACAATTTGTATGCTATTTAAAAATATCAAAGTATAAAGATTTGACCCCTGAATTGTACTTAAATTCAGACCTCTTCACAAGCTGATATTATTTTTAATATAAAATACTAAATTTCTGCCTCTTCAATTGTGCTGGTTTAAATAAAGAAATTTTTATGCATATGACTCTGAATCATTTCCTTCAAGATTTCCGGTTATCAATATGCTCAAGGTCAACTGGAAATACATTCCTTTTTCACTGATTTATGGTCTGTCCTTTGAGAACTATGGGAAGTATGTGTAGTGGCGTTTTACATATCCAAGGCTTTGACAGGGTATGGCCATAAGTGCACAATCAACATTTTAAGAAAAAAAAAAAAAAATTTTTTCTGGCAGAGGGAACTCTATACCGAAAGTTTTTCCAAAAACTCAATGACCATGACTGTCTGTATAATCCTTTTCCATCAGAAAAACAGTAAAAACTTATTTGATTCAACATGTGGTTCATTGTTGACTGTGTTCACTACTTACTTCTGCATCTTAACATTTACTATTTCGACTCTATCACTGTGCAAATTCCTCCTAGATCCCTTCCCATTCCTCAATTCCTATCTAGATCTAGAACTTGTGTGAAAAATGTTTATAATTTTATTTATTTGATCTTTCATTCATGTTTTGTTCATTTGCTAGCTCTCATTTGGTGGTTTATTAAAAATTCAAGAAAAAACTTGGAGTGATTTAGATTAAGCAGAATGTCAAAAGACAAAATAAACATCTTCCTTCAAGAGGTAAGTAGAATTGAGTAATCAAGAATTTTTTTTTAATGAAAGTTTTCATATGTGATGCATGTCCCAAAATGATTTTTATACTGTAATTGTACAGTAACTTATAAAGTAAAAAAGAAGTCAGATTTATTAAAATTGATTTACCCACTAATATATAATATATATAATATATGATAATATATATATAGATATAATATAGTATATATAATATATATTATATAATATTAATATATTATATATATATATATATATAATATAATATAATATATATGTATAAGATTTATTAAAATTTATTTACCCTTTTTAAATATAATTATAATATATATATATCTATATATATATATATATAATATATACTAGTATAAATATATACTAATATATTATATTATATAAATAGTAATATATATATATATATATAATATATATATTATATATATATTTATATATTATATTACGGTATTACATTATATATATATAATATATATTATAGTATATCAGTATATATATATATATATATATATATATATATGAATATATATATTATATATATATCATATATTTAATATAACTATATATATATATATATATAATATGTAATATATATATATGTATATTATATATCATATATTTATATATATATATATGATATATATATATATATATATATATATATAATATATTATATAAATATATATATATATATATATATATTATAATTAAAACTATTAAATTAAAATTAAGTTTCAACTTTCATGCCAAAGTCACTTATCATAACTAAAGTGCGCAGACAGAAAAAAACAATTATGAAAAAGAAATGCTTAGGATATTAAATTCAGACATTAATCTATGGAAAAACATTTGTGACTTAATTTTTATGGAATTTATTTCAACATGGAAGGTTTGGGAAAAAACTCTCCTCAGGTATTGAAATATTAATTGAAAGCATATAATATGGTTCAATTAAATTGATTGAGGATTTTATTTGAAGAAAACTATGGCTAGTTCATGACAATTAATATAATGATTAGAAAGCTCATACTTGAAATTAGAATTATTATAATTTTCTTTACATATGTTGTTCTTATATTCACTAAGTCTGAATTGTAAGGTCTTTAAAGTTTCCCCCACATTTTTTTTATAAATATATATATATATACAGATAAACAACCACCTCTTTACTGCAGAGCCCTATTTGATTAGGGGGTTGTACCTCATTTAACATCCGAGCAGACCAAAGCTTGAATACCCCAAGGAAAAAAATAGCTTATATCTCCCACCCGACCAATTTGAAGTGCAATCTCCACAGGCGGGCTTGATATAGGCCCCACTCCCCTTTGTTGTTGAATGAATTTGCCAGAGATGGATTTCGATTAGTTTCATATGTTTGTTGATCACCATTCGTTTCTATCTGCACACAAGTTTTGACATGGCTTTCAGGCATGAATGTCAAAATGTAAAACTCTAATTGTTTTAAAATTATTCTATTCTAGAATTCATTTCACTGGTTTTAACATTAGTTTTTTACTAAAATTAATTTATTAAAGTTTTTTAGAATAACAAGTTAGGATAATATTCTAGAATGATATATAAATATATTATATATATATATATATATATATACTATATATATATATATATTATATGATATATTTTTATAATAAATTTTTTTATATATATAAGTATATATTTTATATATATATAGATTATATATATATATATAATATATATATTATATATATATATATATAAAAATTTATATTATATATTATATATATAATATGAATAGTATATATAAAATATTATATATACTATAATAATATATAATATATATATACTATATATAATAATATACTAATATATATATAAGTATGACGATACAACGGAAAAAAATCAAAAGTACTATGCACACATATATATAGATAATATATATATATATATATTATATATATATATAAATATATATATATACTATAATATATATATATTATATATATTATATCTATATATAAATTAATATATAATATATTATATATATATAGATATATATATATATATATAGTATATATATATATATATATATACTGGTGTATGGCAAATCATTTGCTAAATTCATTAATATTTTATATACATAGTTGTGAAAACCTATTCTACACTGGTTTCATTAAATATCCCAATTTTTTATTTTCAACATATAAGATTTTTGAATTCATCTTAAAGTTTTGTAGAGTTGAATAAAAATTATATATTTTTAGAAAGCCAATGAGATAATATATTTTAGCTTCCTTTGCTTGTTACTGTTAATAAAGTTTTAAGTTGATTCATGAATTTTGGCTATTAATGCTATATCTAGCATGTGAAATATATGATAATGTTTACAGCATGAATAAGAGAAAATGAATTTGTAATTTTAGTGAAGAATTTATTGGGAATTAATAAGGTTTAATTGGCATTAGGTGTGTAAATGGACCCATCTCATATTTTTTCTAAAAATGTTTTTTGTATTTTTGAGGCATTATGTGCAAACATTGTTTCTCTTTTCAATAGAGCCCAAACAATTATGAAGGCTCGACTTGCAGGAGCTGTAAAAGGACACTCTCTCTTGAAGAAAAAAGCAGAAGCTTTGCAGATGAGATTTCGAATGATTCTTGGAAAAATCATTGAGGTAATTTATTTAATCTTCATAAATACATAGGCCTGATTAAAAAGGTAATGTAGGGGCAGTCCATAAATTTTAACTCCCTCTCCCCTCTCATTTGTAACTTACCTGTAAGGCATTTCCAACCCCCCCCCCCATTGATAATTATGATATTTAGGTAATGCTGCTGCTTACTGCAAAATAACAAAAACAGAATTCAAATTTTGCAGCTGGTTTAGAGAGTCAGAACTTCTTTATAAATTTATATCTTACCATAGGCTATATAAATAATATTACAACATTAGTGTTTTTTATTTTTTAATTCTTTTTGAAGTTATGAAATGCCAGCAATGAGACCTTCCATAACCCTTCTTAACACTTCACAGTACTATCAAAGAGCCCCTTCCTCTCCTCTTCCAGAATTACGTAATTTATGGACAGCCCCTAACTTGCATTTGCAAGTTCTTAATTTGCAAATTTCAGACTGTAATTAGTTTTTTATTAGGTCTTCATACATTTAATGTATTTTTTTTTTCACTGAGATTAAAAGTGCAATTCTTCAGAAGTATAGTGTTAAAGGTTCGGATTTATAATAGTTTCTGTACATTTCTAAGATTTGTTATAGAATGATAAGTTTTTTTTTATTATTATTATTGTTATTACCAGCTGACTATTGACAATATTACAATTTCTTTACTTTTAATAGAAGCATATTCAGGTACTCAGCCAGACTAATGTTCTCATCACCAGAAATTACTTTCACCACTATATTTGTCTTACTTCATATTTGAGTTTCTGGTATTATATTCTTGCCATCTCATTAAGAAACTCTTCCACAATATAGTTCTCACTAGTTTCATTATCATCACAATATGTTGATTTTTTTTTTTTTTTTTTTAGTTTCTATTGACTTAAGATTGTATAAGGTAGAGAATACAAGAACACTTGTTTATTACTATAGATATAAGCTTTTATGGTTATTATCTTCTCTTTATTGTAATTAACAAGTTCTGCATATGAAATCCTGCCATTTTGCTTATGATTTTACATCCAAACAAGCTATCAGTAGTTGTTTTATTCTCTTTCTTGCCTAATGTACATTTTTAATATGGTCTTTATTCTCAATTTGATTTTCAAACTATTTTTTTTCTTATCTTAATGTATCCTTTATGGTAGTTTTACATTTTGTTTTGCCCGATTTTCTTATTTGTTTAATGATTGGGCATTTTCTCTGTATATTCAACTTTCATTCCCTCAGTTTCTTATGTATTTTTTCATTCAAGTTGATGTTATTTTTCAAATTTCTCTTACCTATCCAGTGTCCACTGGAATGTCTACAAAATATTTTCGAAGGTAATTTTACAATCCCTTAAGTATTGAGTTTAAGTTTGTTCCTATTTTTTTTGGTTCTCACTCTCCCTCTGTTACTTCTTTTCCCTTAAAATATTCGATTTGAATTTAAAGCACTTTTTGTATTGCCTTATCAGCTTAGTGGTACATTGTCGTTGCCTAGCATAAGAGTCTAACCAACAAATTTAGGCTGTAGCTGTTTCTAACTCGCCAATGTCCGGTAGCATCAAAAAGCCATTCAGATTCTTGCGTTTCAAAAAAATTAAAGAATAAATTGATGTTGCAGGGTTAATTTCTTCTGCAGAAAAGGTCAAAGAATGTGTGTAGCAGCATTCAAGATCTCGATGTGTGATATAGTTCAGTTGCATAAATCTTTATCTGGGAAACAGATCCTGAGTAAAAGATAACTAACAGATATACTCTCTTTTAAATATTTGCATTCTCATTATTCAGAGCAAAGTGTTTCATAGTTATATAATAAAAATGTTTAAGTATTAAGTAAAATGAATGATAATAATGGGCGTGAATATTCAAAATATTTTTAATGCCACAATTTAGATATCAAAATTCTTAAAGAAAATAAGCGTAATGGTAGAATTTTTTCAGAAGGGCAGGGTCCATTATTTGCTTCGGGCTGAGTCCCCAATTTTCACCCCCCCTAAAAATGGAACATAAAATTCGGAAATTTCAGCCGATTTGACCATATAACACCAAACTCTAGCTTTTTTTGACCTCCTAAACGTCATTATTCGAGGGTTTTCTGTGTCTGTTTTCATTGTTTTTGGTATTTTCAAATTTTGAAAATCTGTGTTTTTGACATTTGTCGAAACTCTCTCCTAAACTATCTTTCGAAATGACTTCAAGACTGCAAAAATACAAAGATAGGACTATTATCTAAAAAGTGTAGCAGGGGAATATTTGATATTGAACCCCATATTCTGAGGCATTTGCCGACTTATGATAACTTAAGATAAAGGGTTTTGATAACAAGAATCGAGATTTTTTTTCTTCTGTTTATCAGCACTATTTGAAATTTGTTCAGGACCTTTGTAGTCGGGGGAGATACCCATTTATTATTTAAATAATTTCTTCTGTTAATGCATGTAGTTTGGGATTTGTTCCTGGAACAAATTTTCAAAAAACAATCTTTGGAAAGTCTTTACGCGAATGTTCTCTTGAGTATTACAAACAAAATATTTTTAAGTCGAAAAGATCGTGTATCTCGCCCCGACATATACAAGCTCTGAAAAATTTGATGTTGATCGGATAAGATAGAAAAAATTAGAGAATATTTTCACTTTTCTTAAAGAGATAAACTGTTTGAAAAAATGTGACATTGATATTAATTTTTTTCCCTACTCATCAGATCAACATCAAATTTTCAAGGCATTTATAGTCTGGCAATATACATCCTTTTTACGTCGATAATTTTTTTTGTATTTACTCAAAAGAAATTTTTTTTAAAATTTGGCCAAAAAAATTTCTTTTTTAAATTTATTCGAAGAAAAAGAAACCAACTACTGCATATACAATGAAATTAATAAGTAAGAAATGTGCATCTCCCCCGACTAGAAATGTCCTGAAAATTTCATGCAGATCAGATAAATAGAAAAAAAAAATATCCCAATTTATTTTCAATTTCAAAAAACCCCAAAAATAGTAGGTTTTGAATTTACAATTGCTCAGATATGGGGTCAAAATATCAAAAATTTCCCTGCTACACTTTTTAGATAATAGTTCCCAATTCTGTATTTTTCGAAGTTCGAATCATTCGAAAAAATAAGGTTAGGAGGAGTTACGACAAATGTCAAAAACAGATTTTCAAAAATTGAAAATACCAAAACAATGACTACAGACACAGAAAAACACTTGAAAACGACGTTTTAGAGGTCAAGAAAAGCTACAGTTTGGTGTTTATATGGTCAAAATCGGCTGAAAATTTCGAATTCCTTATTTAAGTAAAATAAAGCCAAAAGGTAAATAGAAAGTGTCACTGAAGAGCAACTAGTAATAGTTAAAGAATGTAGAGAAATATTAGCATTATTTTGTCTGTTAATTCTCTTTATTTAATAAGTAGATAATGAAAGTATAAGTAAAGGCAGTAGAAAATAACTTATTATTATTATTATTATTATTATTATTATTATTATTATTATTATTATTATTATTATTTATTATTATTATTATTATTATTATTATTATTTCAATGAAGTTTCAGTTTGAATGTTATATTTCAGTATCTATAAAATGTTCAAATTAATAATAATTTTTAACATGGATGTTATTACAAATTATTTTAATGAGTATTCGTTCTGATTAATCTTTATGTTGAATAATATATCTTCATTTATTTTATTTATGCATTCATTTTTTTCTTTTCAGTCTAAAATGTTAATGGGAGATGTTATGAAAGATGCTGCCTTCTCTCTTGCCGAAGCAAAATTTGCGTCTGGTGATTTCAATCAAAGTGTTTTGCAGAATGTTACCAAAGCTAGATTGAAAATAAGAAGTAAAATGGACAATGTTGCAGGTAAATGTGTGCATGTGTCTTTTTTTTATTATTATTTTTTAATAAAACACTTTATATAAGGACATGACTGACCACGTTGTAATAAAGAAAGAGAGAAAGTTAAACATAAGATGGAAGAAAATGGAATGGAACAGAACTGAAGTGTCTGAGCTGTTTTATTTGAAGATCTATATGTACATGACATTTCCATTCAGAGAATCACTTGAAGACCCATTTTCCTAGCTACCGAAGAATCTTCAGATATTTATAAAAATATTTATAAAGTAGTTCTTTTACTAACTGGTAATTTTTCTCGAAATAAGTTTAATAAAATTAGTAATTTTATCTAATTTAAATAATAAATCGAATAAAGAACATTTATGTCATTTGTTAGTAATCCGAACCAGCGCGTCAGATTTTTTATTTTTTTCCCTGCTTCCGGCTCGATCATTTTTAAACTTGTTAGATTCCGGCTTCAGCCCTCCATCTAGAGCTCCTGCACCATTTGCACTTACGAAATCATTAATTATTGGCTATAAAATTGACGTACGGTATATATACTGCAAAGCAATGCTTGTTACCAATTTCTCCTTACAATAACTAATATGAAAAATATTTTATAGTAAAAAAAATTTTTGGCATCGGCTCAAGCTCCACAAATAAAATGTTTTTGCTACAGCTCCAAAGTCCAGATTGGAGTCGCAGCCACCTTCAATAAAGTAACAGAACTTGATCCAAGACTGCTACAGTCAATGATGGTGGCTTTCTTACTTTTGAGCTTTGATTATAGGTTATCTGTTGGAGAAATTTAATCTGAAACCACTTTTACTTCTTTTAAATATTCCAATTATCATTTGCAATTAAGAGAGCGGGTTCCTTTCTTTTAGTTATTTTAATTGTTGACTTTTTTTTCCTTTAATTCTGTAGTTAAAAATTTATATTTGATATTATTATTATTTAGGTACTATGCTTCCTGTATTCGAGTGCTTTGAAGACGGTGTTGATACATACGAACTGACTGGTTTATCACGAGGAGGTCAGCAAATGGCAAAGTTGAAAACTAATTTTAAGCGAGCAATTGAACTCTTGGTAGAATTAGCTTCACTTCAGGCATCTTTCATAACTTTGGATATTGTTGTAAAAATGACCAACAGACGTGTAAATGCTATAGAACATGGTGAGTATTTTTTTTAGATAGTTTACTTTTTATTCTCCTATTGTAGCCGACTTTTTTTTTATACTTTATTTACTTTTTTTTTTTTTAAATAAAATTCTTGGTTTTAACATCTTAAAAATTGATTGTTTTGCAGGTGGTGGTAGTAGTAAAGGTTTATTTAATACACATAATACATTTTATATGTACCATTGATTAGACTCCAATTATTTTGTTTGTTGTTGATTATGAGTTTTCAACTCTATTATTGTTTGTTTGATTACTTTAGTCCTTATCATATTCTGGTGTAACATTTTTGTGAATTATGCGACACTTGCTTGGGCAAAGGAAGAGAGTAAGGATTTATTTGATTTTTAAGTTACTCAATGATATCTAGTTTTCCTTTCATCCATTTTATGCAATATTTCTTTAATTGTAAAATGAAATAACTAGTTGAATTCTCTTCAAATATTCTTAAATGGTTCTTGATGAGAACATTGAATATCATTTGTCCATGAAACAGTACCTCTCCCCAATCTACATCATACTCTGTTGCCGCACTTTGCAAATAAATTCTATTCTTTGATATGGAAGATCTTCATTGATGCTGATCCCTTGAAACGAGGGCTGCGGATCCGGTTAATATTTTTGGTGTCCGACTCCGTCTCCACCATTTTAAAATTAACCGGCCCTGGCTCTGCATTTTAAGATTGTTTAGCTCCGGCTCCATCTTCAGCTCTTAATTATAATAGCTTATCCATTTACACATAGTCATTAATTCTGTGTTACAAAAATTTTCTGGTATAATAAAATAGTGGTTGTTAATGACACCTTTATTTTAATATATTAAAAATTTAGAAAGTATTTTATAGAGGAAAAAAATAAAATAAAAAATTAAATTATTTAAAATTTACTTGCTTCAAAACTTTTAAAATAATTCTTTTTTAAACTATTGAACTGAACCTATAAATTAAAAATTTTTCATAAGCTGTTGTTTCTTAAAACTAAAACTGCTTCAATAAAATCTTCCTTTAAAGATGCCCCTTAGATCCAGTTTTCGATTATTTTTAGATCAAAATTAAGGGCTCAACCACTCAATAAATGTGAGGCAAAGCTGTATCTGTGTATGCAGTATCTTGGAAAATTTTAGGATAGTAAGGGATTGCCTCAGTAACTGTTAAATTTGATTTTCGATAATGCTTTAAGAAATTTTGCTTTATATATTTCAGAGGATATATTTTAGGTGATTGATTGGATTCTGAAGTTGTGTAATAAAGTGTTTATGGAGGGTATAGTTCCAAGGGATTGGAGGAGAGCAGTAAATAGTACCCTTATATAAGGGGTAAGGAAGATAGGGAAACTGTCGGAAATCATATAGGGGAAATCAAGTTTATGACGTGTTTAGGAAGATATATGCTGCGGTTTTTAGGTCGAAGAGTGCGACTCGAGAGACTGAAGGACTCGATTGTGTGAAGAACAAGGTGCGTTTAGGAGTGGTAGATGATGTGTGGATCAAATCTTTACATTGAAGCAAATGAAGGAGAAAAAGAATAAATTGTATTTAGGGTTTATGGGATTTGCAACAGGCGTTATGATAGGTTAATAGGAAAGCTCTATACACGGTGTTGGTGGTAGGCTTCTGATGGAATCAAGTCTGTATGAGGATAGTGAGGCGTGTGTGAGAATAAATGTGTCAAAGGTGATTGGGTTTAGTTATTCATTAGCGGAGTGAGACAGAGGTTTGTTATGTCTCCTTTTATTCAATTTGTATATGGCTGGGTTATGAAAAATTGAAGGGGGGGGTGGATTGTGGCAGGAGAGATGTGTTAGGAATGATGGGAGAATGGACGCATGACGCGAGGTCCCTATCTCTTATAGAGATGATTTGGCTTCTGCTGTGGTGAATCTGAAGAGAGTTTGAGAAGATTTGGTAGAGAGATTTTTGGCACGGATATGTAACACGGAGGGGCCTAAAGTAAAACGCTCAGTAGAGTAATGGTGTATGGTTGTGAGTGAGGATGCTCCTCAGTATGTGAAGTTATGGTTAGATGGTGAGCAGCTGCCAGAAGTGTCTGAATTTAAAATCATTTGGTATGTGACTTGGCATGAGAAGAGGAACGGATGATGGCAGAGATCATAGTACGGAAGTTGTGCAACTCGAGGCAAGGTGGCTGTGCAATTAAAACGGTTCGTGGATGTAAAAGGACTAAGTCTGGATGCGCTAGGGTTCACTAGAGTCTTACATGAGGGATAGTTGTTACCTGTGTTATGTAAAGTAGTGAGACTATTGGTCTGGAATAAGAAAGTATAGATCTAAAGTCTTCAATGGTGTTAACAGCTGGAACAACCTTCTTAGGGGCGTCGACTGGGTCGAGAAAGAAATTGACTACAAATGCAGAAATGAACAGTATTAGAAGAGTTGTGTACGGTGTAGGTAGTGAAGAAAGCGGGGTCAAAACGAGACGAAGTAAATGAAAGTATGTTGAGATGGTTTAGAGTCATGTGAAAAGGATGAATGCTATAGTAGGTTTGGTTAAGCGGATGCATATTGGTGGTGGCTGTGTTCGGACCCGACCGTTGGAGAAGACCGAAAGAAAAAGATGGATTTGAGTACAGTAAAGGAAGATGCTTTGCAGGAGATAATATGAGTTTGCAGAGGCGAGAAGAAAGTGCTTAAAAGTATTAGAATAATGGTTTTGGTCGAAAGAGTGCGTTGTGGCCCACCTGGGCCAGGGGATGAAACCCATACACTTGACGCACTTACACATATTGTGGAATTCCGTCGGAACGGTCCCATGTAGCTCCATAGGGGTGCGATTTCTGGAGGCCGACAGTTAACTTACTAATTTAAGGGTTACAAGAGGGGCAGTAAGGCTGGCTTTCTTTTTACAGACAAAATATAAGATAACAAAATGAAAATTACAAAAACCCATAACGAAACATATAATAACCTTACTGCCGATCTCTGTATGCGCACCTTGACTCCCATCTTGTGGAAAAAAGGGTAGATTAAAAGAAAGAAGCATATGCTTTATGTACGAAGAGACAAAACGATCTTTAATGAGTGAACTTCCTTTTCTTATCAATTTGGCTCTTCATCTTCAGCTCTGACAAGGATACCAACAAAAAAGAATTCCTAAAATTCATTGAAACTATCCTGACTCCGCAGATTCTTGATTCGGTAGTGTTACTCACTGTGTTAAGACATAGTTTCCATAAAGAGCATTCTTCTCTTTCATTATCTTCACCTTCCCTTCTGCCCCAAGAATGGGAGGTAGGCTGCTGTACAAGCAATCGGACAAAGAAAGCAGCTAGAGAGAACATGAAAACGTTCGAAAAGAAAAGCCCAGCCTTACCGCCCCCTCCTGTACCATTAATTAAGTGAGAGCGTCGCCAGACAGAAATCACCCATAGAGCATCATGGGACCGCGCAACGGACCCTCACTATCGGTAACATCGTCAATGTTAAGAGGTTCATCACCCTGGCCCCAGGTGCGGCCACAACCATGCCCCCTTACAACACCCCGCCATTCTCTCCCTATCATGCACCATTTATGCTCGCCTCTGCCAAACTCACATTTCACTCTCCTTCAAGACATTCAGTATCAGCCGACTCCAAGTCCACTTTCTCCTTCGGGTCTCCCAGCGTCGGATTCCCAACACACTCTCCACTATAACATCCGCTAACCAACCAGACTTTCAATTCATCCTTTCCACACGATACCAAACCATCCTCAAACATACTTTACAGTTTATTCTTCATTTACCCACCTCTTCTCAACACACACCCATCTACTAATACGTTGCCATTCCTCACTCTTATTAATACTTTTCACACCTAGCAGCCCTAAGATTGTCCATCCTGAACACTTGTACTTTTAGATCTATACTTCTTTCCAGACCCATAGTGTTAACATAACAATAACACACCGGTAACAACATACCCTCATGTATGACTCTAGCGCACTCAAGACTTACCCTTTTCACTTCACCAAACGATTTAATTGCACCAGCAACCTTCCTGCCATCACAACTTTCCTACCTATTCATCATCCGTTCCCTTTCCTCATCCAACACATAACCCTAAATATATTCTAAACTCAGACACTTGCTCCAGCTCTCATCAGCATTAACGATCACTTCACCACTGAGGGCATGGTCCTCCACTCAACCTACCTCTACTCTTTCATCTCACGTTTACTTATCACAGACCCGCCTTTACATACGCGCCGCCAATCTCTCCACCATCCTCTCCAATCTCTCTCGATCGCCACAGAACCAAATCATCCGCAACACAGAACCTCCACTCATCTCCATTCCTCCATCATTCTAAACCATTCCTGCATCCACCTCGAATTCTTTCATATTAACCCCATTCAAATACAACTTGAATAACCAAGGAGACATAAACAACCCTGTCTCACTCCGCT
>JABUQX010111536.1:2500-15497 GCA_015478945.1 Trachelipus rathkii | reverse complement strand
ATTTCGAGTATATATTAATATAGTATATATATATATAGTATAAATTATATAAATTATATGGATATAAATATAAGTATCATTATCATATATTTTTTAATTAGTAATATAATATAAATAATATATATAAATAATAATTAGTTTAGGTATAGATAATTATATATATAATAGTATATATATATATAGAGTTACACTTTCTTTCCTAAATTTTAAATAATTTCTCTGGAATGAAAGCTTGAACAAGAACACTGAGCGCGTTGACATATGTTAATATAAAATTTATTCAAAACAATTGTTCTTAAAAATAAAATCTCCATCAATAAAATCCTCTTTAACAATGTCCTTAGATCCTATTTTTTATTATTTTTAAAAGCAGAAAATAAGCTCTCAACATTCACTTTACTAGGAGGCAAAGCTGTAATTGGTGCAAAGCTTGCAATCTTGCAACAATTATAAAGATAGCAATTCATTGCCTTTTTTTTAACGTTAACTGAAATTTCCGGACGTGCAATTTCATAATTATTCCAGTCTAATGGCCTTATGGAATTCTGACCTTTTAATATATAGAGAGATTTGGTAGGCGGTTGGAATGTCTTATTACTTGGTAGATGGTCTTTTTAATTTTGTTCAACGCTTTCTTGGCATGCGTCCAAATTTTCCCAGTTGATCGTGTCAAGATTGACTTCTTTATATGTTCATCTGACAAGGGATACTACAAAGGATGGACGAGTCCTTTGAAACAATACTGAGCTATCTGACTCCGGACCCAGGAGTTTGCTGGGTCTGGATAGATGTTATTCATTTTCAGAGTCTAGGTTCACAAAGAGCATTTCCAGCTTTTATATCAAGATCTTCAGTTCTGAGAAAGATTCTGGACAAAATGGGCCCGGACAAATGTATTATTTTCATGGTTAAACATTTTCCCTTTTTTTATGGAATTTTGCCATTTGCTTAAAATAACGTTTCGTCTAGAAAAAATTTTCCGTGCAGTCAAGTCTTTCTGAGATGGGAGTATTTTGTTGTAGAAGTGAATGAGATGTTTTGTTTTTAATAATTCTTCGAGAGGTTCGATTTGTTCCCACTGACTATCAGAGAGAGAGAAAGATGTTTCGAGAGAGTACCGGCACCCATCAAACTACTACTATAATCTTTTAGTGGCAGAAGCCTAAATGAGATGAAATGAAGTGTTTTTTTTTTTCGAGACGTAACACTATTTACTTATCTTGTGTTCTCTTTTTGACCTCAAGATTGCCAACTTTTCCAGCCTTTTGATCTTTCAGAATCTTCCACTATTAATTTTTGGTTGGGTACGTGTCTACTGCTCTTGCTATGTTTTGTCGCGCCTTGGCTTATATTAAGGATTGGCTGATATGAGTTTTTGTGAGAGTACCATCACGCACTTCTAATGTAGAAGGTACATGAAACTCCACATCTCAGTGTGCAATGTTAACGTTATCGGCAAACATAGTTTTTTCATAGTTTTACAAGTTCATTCTGGAAAACACATCTACTTCTTTCATTTGGATTCACTAAAACCAAGGTATATCCCCATTTACCACTTCAGTTCTCAACGAAAAACATCTATTTAATTTTTCAATGATACTGATCATGTTTGATGCGTTATCCTGGTTAACTAAATAAATTACCTTGCTCTTGTATCCGAATACTTTTAAAACGTCAACAAGGTGTTGGATATGTTCGCTGGAATGTTGCGATTTGGTACTTTTACTGCTAACGTGTTAGAAATATTGTTTTTATTTCTTCTCCACATTATCAAAACATGAACAACCTTCTTGGTAGTCGGACTTGCCCATGTGAAGTAATCCATTTTTAAATGCATGAAGCATCCCTTTTAAGCAATTTTTTGTTTAATTTTTTGCTTATCCCTTCTTTCTAAATAATTCTTGCTAAAATAATAATTTTACAAATATTTTTTCGGTCCAAAGGGACTTCCAGTCGAAGCCATGTCTCCACACAGGGCTTTAAATCCTGTCTTGTAAAGAAAACTAATGGCGCGTCACACTAATCTTTAACGAATCATTAGAATTCATTGTATTTGAATTTTTCACTTGACTAGACATAACAAACGGTTTTTGACTGAAAAAAGTTCAACACTTTAGTCTGATAGTTTTATATTATAAAGGTTATCAAAAGCTAATATAAAGTTATTATTACAATTGTAGCAATGTTCTGGATGAGAGGCGTATTAAATGTTGCATTAACGTTTAAAGGATCCAATTAGATGTATTGTGACCCTATCATGAGTCGCTTGGAGAAGTATAGCCGTACCCATTTTCTGTGCTTAGTGACGAAAACTGACTGTTTCCCATAAATTTTGATAACCATTTCATATTGACCAAATGAAAGTTACTTTATTCTTCAGATGAAGGAATATATTCGAGTACATGAGGTGTTTCGATTTGTAGTGACATGATTTCTAAGGATATTCACTTATATCAATTTAAAGTTATCGTAATAGAAGTACGAAACCTTTTTTTATTAATGAATAATAAAATTATTCATACATAGGCAAATTTCTGAAAAAAGAATAAATATGAAATATAATATATATATTATATAATAATATATATATTTAATATATATAATTATAATATATATATATATTATATATATATAATATAAATTATATACATAATACTACTTATATATTAATTATATATATATATACATGTATATATATAATATATATATATAGTACTAGTAATATATTATATATATATATATATAATATATAATATATATATATAATATATATATATTTATTTATTAGTGATATATATATATATATATGTATACTAATTATAATGTTACTGTTAGAATGATGACGGTTTTTTTTATATATATATATATATATATATATTAATTATTATATCTCCCTGTATACTAACTTATGTATTATCATTAATGGATAAGTGTTAGTTGGGTATAAATAGATACTATAGATTGGATATGAACAATAGTAAAAATTAATATGGATAAGTAAATAAAAATTAATAATTACCCTAATTTTTGTATTTACCGGAGCCGGAGCAGCCTCTTTTTTTGCTGGCTCCGACTCCGCTCCAGGTCCCACCCTAAAAATTTCGCCTCCCGAACTCCTCGTGCTCCGGCTCCCAGTCCCAAAGATTTCTTGGGTCCGACTCCCGCTCCGGACTCCCAGTCCCTCAAAAAATTTCGCCTTCCGGCTCCCGGCTCCCCCCGAACACCTTGGCGCTGCCGCGGCCATTTCCCCGGCTCCGGCCCGCAGCCCTCGTGTCGACCGGTATCGCTGTTTGCAGAAAATGTATTGAGATGTTGAGTAGATTGATATTATGTTTAGATATCAAAAACTCTTACATGTTCTATTTGATATAAAACTTTGATCCTTATATTCAATCTTTGTTCATTACCCTTTACTGCATGTTTGAAATATTTTAAAAACAGAAACAGGCGTATTAATTTAAGAAATGTTCGCATATATTATATAACTTAATATTAAATACTATAATTATATATATAATATAAAATATATTAATATATATAAATTTATATATAGTATAATATATAATATTAATAATATATATATAGATATATATATATTTTATATATGTATGGTACATATATATATATAATATACTACATATATAAATATATTATAATTATATACTATATATTATATATATACATTATATATCTATATACTATATTATATATAAATATAGTAATTTTACACATTCAAAAATACATTAATACATATATTAATATATAGTATACTATAATATATATATATATATAATCGTAATAATATTTGAGATCATTAATAATAATATATATATACTTCTCTTACTTCCTCTCACAGCAAGGATCTTCTTCATCCTCAGCCGCCGCAAGCATCCTTTCTCCAGACGTCCTTCTCCGGCACCTATTCCTCATTTCTCCTATCAGCCGCATCTCATTATTTGGTAGTCGACAAACTTTCCATGAGTAGTTCCATACACCACGATCGATTCCGCTCCTATTCTCTTATCATTATCGATATTCTTCTGCCCGCTCCTCAGTGTCCCCATTCCCACATCTTCTTTTCTGAGCATTTCCTCCTGATCATCCTCCTCCAATTTTCTAGTACGGCCACATCTCACATCTGAGGGACCACATTTCATCTTCACTGGGGTGTCAATGTCATCATTCTTTCAAGCCCCCTGTAATTTTCCTAATAACTATTCATTCCTTATTGTCTGTCCTACCTACTCTATCCATCAGTAGTTTGTGCTATCAGTCTTTCCTTAAAATATCCTCAATCTTGCCGTCTGCTGTCATCCGCACGCTATTGCTTATCTCTACTCTTCCTACTGTATTCTCGTTGTTTGTCCCATGGTATCTCGCTCCATACACTCAGTGTCAGACGTCAGGGTATGCTGGTAAAAAAATCACTTTTTTAACCTCTATTTAACCTCTATACCTACATCATGGGGTATAACCGCTTTCATAACTAACCCATCACTTCGTTTTTCGCTTCCATTCTTCTCGCCGTAATGACTCTTCCCCACTTCCGTCCCGTTCTGTTTGACCACGATATACCAATTTCCTTCGTTTGAAGGTTCACCTCCAAGGCATTTACCAGACCCTTCATGACCATCCTCTACTCAGCCATCAACTTTCATCCCTCCCTCCCAATTTCCTCCCACGGCTACTGTTAATATCCTCTGTCTCTTATTTCTTCATCTTCCATCCCCTGCTTCCTTCAACTCCCGTGCCGCAAACAAACAAACACCAAACCATCTCGAAATTCGCCTCCTCCTCTACTCCATTCCCTATAGCGAGTGGCCAATAAGATCCGTCCGCACCATCCCATTATGCCATATGTACTCTCTTCAAATCATCCCGCTCTCTCTTCTTTACGTTCCTTATGCACCACGGATTACACAAAATATAACTGTTTTATTAATGAGACAAGCTCAGCTAGCGAATCTAAGGGAAGTGGCCCAATCGCTCCTGTTCTTTCACCCTCAAACCGTTCCGATTCGCTGTTACTCGCCATCAGTTTATCTTTGAACAATCTCTCTACACCTGCATTTCTTGCATACATACTTTCATAATCAGCCTTTTAATCTACCCAAATCACTCCCACATAATTTCCTTCATTCCATAGCCCTCCTCCATGAAGTCCCCTTTTATCCGCTCGTGTAGCCTGTATGAGCACTGAACTGTATTCTTCGAGAATGCCTTATGTAGATCGTATGAAAAGATGCTATCTCAAAGGAATCTCTTGCCAATACATATATGCTCACGAGCATCTTTTCTCCCTGAGACCCTATTTCCTCTCAGTAGTTTCGACAATACCGCAGAAAACTTACTAACGGAAGCAAAAACACAGCAAAGTCAACTCAACCGGGATCGAGTAGTAAGGCGCGAAGGATACGTCTCATCTGCAACTCCCTATCAGTCATGTACCATTTTGATTTTTATAGAAGCCTTTAAAGTTATCTTCAAACCCGGGCATATATGACGATCTAACTGCTTCTTATTATGTGTACCGCCGCTCATCGGAGGAACTGTTTACTCCATAGGAGTCGAACACTACTAAGCTGCATAACTTCCGAACTAAACTACCATTTTTTTTTTATTCTTGCATATCTCAAACATCGACAATAACTTTTGCAATCTCATTAATTTTTATCACTGTAAGAACTTTTTACGCGCTATGAGATTTACTCGCACTTAGTGCTCTTTCGACACCCTATATCCATTCCCTTGACCAACCTCGACAACGAATCTTACACAATAAACAATGACTTATTTCGGGGTTGACAGGAGCCGATAGATTTATCCCTAATACCAGAAGGTGATGTTATCCATTGAGATGGGTATAACCTGCTCCAATCTAATTAATATATAAGAATTACCCCTCGGAGCCCTGCACAGGATTCACGGTATTAGAAGGGACAGGTGAATGATTCGGATTCCCTAGCATCGAAAATGCGTACACCTAACTAATTTATACAATTCCAAGTTTTTAATGATAGATCATGTCTACGGCTAAACGCTTACGGGAATCGCAAAAATTACGGCTCATATCGGTAATTTATAATTGATTATTATGGCTTATTGCCACCAACCTCTTCGTTCCAGGCACCTTACCTTTGCGAACCTTTCTTTCCGCAGTCCACCCACACCATTGAGATAAACCCAACTTTTGTCCCATAAGCTCTTAAAAAGTATTTCCTATGTCCAAACTAACGGACCCCGATTAATGGACGCTCAATATAGTAGGAATCGTCTCTCTCCACTCGCCCGTAACTTATACACTAAGTCGTAAAGTTGAACGACTTTAAATTGCTCGACAAACTCTTAAATTTTTTTTTGTGAATTTTATTATTATTCACTTTTTTCTCCTACATGTCTCATTTTCTTTAGATTTTCCGCACTTAAGGCCTCGACCTTTTCAGTTTCCCTCCTGACGATCCACACTATATCGGTCCAGTTTGAAGCGATAGTTATCCCTTCTAGTAAAAAGGTTTGATTTTTCAACTTCCATCCTTTCTCTTTTGTCGCGGCGAGCACGTGAGGTCTTCGTTTGTCGTTCCCTTCGAAAATCACTATAATATTAGTGTCGCCTTACGGGTTAATCGCACAAAGCGGGTGGCTTGAAACGAGCTTCACCAGAGTACCATATTGTGTTAAACTGACCAAGGCCTCTCAAGACCCGATTATGACGCTATTCATATAGTGACAGCACCCTCATCGGGAACTTATATCATAAGTCGTAATTCTCTGAAAGATGCAAATTCCGAAAACTTTAAATGTTTTGTTTGAATTATTATTATTATTTTCATGACTTTTTTAGATTTTCGCAATTTAGTGGCCTTTTTCGACCTATACCAGTTCCCTTCCTGACGTCACTATACTCGGTTGAAGCCGAAGTGTATCCCGTATAAAAAAGGTGTCGCGCGAAAGCACTGTTAGAGGTCGGGCGTTTTTTTCGTGTTACCTCGAAAAGTCACTATAATATAGTGTCGGCCTTACGGGAATCGCAAAAGCGGATCTGAATCGCTTTCGCAGCCCTACCATTTGTTAAGCTAAAGTTATCTTCAATACCGATTAATGACGTTCATATGTGACGCCTTGATCGGAACTTAATTATAAGTCGAAGTTCTAAGTGCAAAAAACCGAAACTTAAATTTTCTTTTGTGAATTATTATTATGTATTTTTCATGAATTTTTTTAGACATTTCGCTCCTTAGTCACCTTCGAACTGTATATCAGTTCCACTTCCTGACGACACTCTATATCGCGCGTCTACAAGCAGATAGTTTAATCCCTAAAAAGGATCTCGCGCGAGCACTTAGGTCGTTTTCGGTTCCCTTCGAAAAATTTACTATATAATAGTGTCGCCTTACGAGAATCGCAAAAGCGTATCTCTGACACGCTTTCGCAGTACCATTTTGTTAAGGCTTAAACTCTTTCAAACCGCATTTATGACCGTCATATAGTGGCGCCTTATCGGCGAACTAAGTATTAAAGGTCGAATTCTAAGTGAGCAAACTCCGACAACTTTAATTTTTTTTTGAGTGAATTTATTATTATTTATCCTTTTTCTCATTCATTAGGTTTTCGCCACCCTATGCCTCTTTCGACTTATATCAGTTCCCTTTCTGACGTCACTATATCGGGGTTGAAGCGATAGTTTATCCATAAAAAAGGTGTCGCGCGAGCACATCGTTAGGTCGTTTTTCGGTTACCTTCGAAAAGTCACTATAACCATAGTGTCGCTCTTACGTCGCGGAATCGCAATATCAGCGGCTTTCCTGAACGGCGTTTCGAGTACCCTTTGTTAAGCTTAAATTATCTTCAAACCGATTATGACGACGTCATTATAGTGACGGCCTATCGGGAACTAATATAAGTCGAGGTTCTAAGTGTAAATTCCGAAACTTAAATTTTTTTTGTGTGAATTATTATTATTTATTTTTCATGATTTTTTTATAGATCTTTCGCCCTTAGCACTTTTCGAGCTTATAAGATCAGGTTTCACCTTCCTGACGACCCATTTATATCGGGCGTTGAAAGCGAATAGTTTTATCCCTTAAAAAAGTGTTTCGCGCGAGCACGTTAGTCGTTTTTCGGTTCCTTCGAAAATCACTATACAATAGTGTCAGCCTTACGGAGAATCGCAAAAAGCGTCCTGATACGCTCCTCGAGTAACATGTTTTGTTAAGCTATAAAGTATCTTCAACGAACTCGATTATGGACGTCATATTAGTGACGCCTCATCTTAACACTAATATAAGTGATGGGTTCTAGTGCAATTCCGAAATAATAATTTGGTACTTAAAAAAAATTTTGTGTATTATTTTCTCTGAGAAATTTTAGATTTTAGCACTTTAGACCTCTCGACTTAAGCACTTAAGACCTTCGACTTATACTTAGACCTTCGACATATTTAGCACTTAGAACCTTCGACCTATACTCTTAGCCTTTCGACTTATACTTAGACTTTCCGACTTAGCACTAGACCTTCGACTTGTGCTGTTATACTTTAGGACCTTTCGACTTCAGCACTTTAGACTCCGACTTTATACTTAGGACCTCTCGACTTATATCAGTCCCTTTCCTGACGTCACTATATCGGGGTTGACAGCGATAGTTGTATCCCTAATAAAGGTATGTCGGCTGACACGGTTCCAGGTCGTTTATTCGCGTTCCCTTGAAAAGTTCACTATAAATTAGTGTCGCTTACGGGAATCGCAAAATGCGATTTGAACCTTTCGCAGTTACCATTTTGTTAAGCTATAAAGTATCTTCAAAATACCGATTATACGTCATTATAGTGACGCACTCATTCCCGGAATACTAAACATACAGTCGAAGTATCTTAAATGCAAATCATGAAACTTAAAATTTTTTTTTGTAGAGATTATTATTATTATTTTTTCATGATTTTTTTAGATTTTCGCACTTAGGTCTTCCACTTAATATCAGTTCCCTTCCTGGACAGTACACTTACATCGGCGTGTTGGAAGCGCATCCGTTTACCCTAAAAAGGTGTCGCGAGCGACGCACGTTAGTCGTTTCTGGTTCCCCTTCGAAAACGCACTATTAATATGTGTCGCCTTACGGGAATCGGAAAAGCGGCTGAACGCACGCTTTCGAGTACCATATTGTTAAGCTTAAAGTATCTCCAAACCGATTATGACGAACGTCATATAGTGACGCCTGCTAAGTCACTCAGTTTTGAATATATAAAAATGGCAACATGGCATCTTCAACCTAGGCATGCTAGTTGCCTGCCTAAATTCCGTATTTGTTTTTTAATTTCGGTGGAAAAAAATTCTGAAGGAAACAATAAATTAAAAATTTTGGCACAAATCCATAATAAATGTAACATTTTTTTTGGTGGCACCACCTTAGCATTGTCAGCCCCTTACTTCGCGAACTTGGAAAGATATTACCCCCCTTTAATAATGGGAAAGTAGTAACTTTTTTAAATTTAAAAATTTAGGTAGTGTAAGCCTATAGATATAGGTTAGAAATGGCCGAGTCAGTGGCTAAGCAAATCTACAATCCTAGTCATACTAAAGAATAAACCAAAAAGATACAAAATAGTAACAACATAGGTCTATACAGGTTTGAAAAATAAATGCCTAGTCAACTTATTGGCATCTTTACTACGGGGAAATTTCTCGCCTATGAATTCTTTATAATAAAGGGAACAAGAAGATTCAAATTTGTGCCAAAACGTATAAGTAAAAATGCGCACTAATAAGGAACCATTTACCTCGGTTAATTCTAAATATATTCGTAGAAAAAAATACATGCATACTCACAATTCAATCATTCAATTAGTATGACCTACTGTAAGGAGCATTGCTCAGTTACTGGCTAAATATCCCTTATGTAAATCGCCGGTAAATCCCTATCCGCCTCTCTCAATACTTGCGTGTTTTTTATTTCCTTGTTTGTTCATTTGTTTCTTAAGGGAACAATCAATTAAATTTTTGCATACATAACCTCATAATATAAGCGGACGGTTTTTTGCTGCCATACCTTTACGCAAAGGGGTGCAAACACTTTAGTTTTTTACGGGAAATTTTGAAAATTTTTCCAGGTCATCACTTCAGTCATCCGCAAAACATTTGAGGTAGTACCTAAGGACCCTACAAATCTGATTTTAAGTGTTGCTATCTATCTCGAATCTTATCCGAGTCTCATTAAGTTTTCGGATTCCCCCCTAAAAAAAAAATCAACAAATTTCTTCTTCAAAATGTGCGCACCCAGTCACAGAGTAGTGCTGGGCCTCCAACAACTCTAAATATCAACTTATTTTTATACGCACCCCTGGAGTTTTTAGTTTAAACTAGTGAAAAAATTTAAAAAAATTACAAAAAATTGCTTATTATTATTATAGATACCTGAATACCATTTCTTTACAGACTTAGATTATTTTGTGCGTGTGTTCACTTCGAAAAAAATATATAACTACGTCTAACAAATACAAAAAAATTTATTTTGCACCATTTCCGAAAAGTAGAGAGTGACGTTATTTCGTGCCCAATTGGAACTTTTTTACTGGTAAAGATTTTCTTTAAGTTAATTTTTTAAAGTGTACTATATATAATATTTTTTGTGTATTAGTATATATCTAACTTAAATTCAATTTTTTCTTCGATAAAAATTTTATTCTTAAAATAACTAAACAAAAAAATTTAATTAAAATAATATCACGACGCCAATTTCTCTCGGAAACGTCGTTGTGTTACATAGTGACATTACGCGACGCACTTCCATATATTTTACCCTAGATAAGAATGGGCGAACAGTGGCTTTTTAGGCACAAATTTGTGTCAAAACCCCCTATTGGGAACATGGCACAAAATTGGCACAAATTTTCTAGGTAATAACGGAAATTGTGCCATTTTTTGGCACAAATCTGTGTACGAGTAGTGAGTCCCTTTAGTTTGTTCCTTCGTGCATCCAAATCGACTGTTTTATTTTTAAAAAAGTGAAATAAATGAAACCAGATTAAACAGGAAATTTTAATTATTTCTCATCAAAAATGATATTATTCACTTGTTTGCGAGAATCGCCGTAACTAGTAAAGTTTGCTTCGATACGCGAAGAAAATGTAAATTATAAAAATATGATAAATAAATGTATCGCAGCAAATTTTTTTTTAAATGAAAAAAAACGACAAGAAATATACATTTTATTAAATATAGATTCAAAAATATTTTATATGCGTACGTTACGCGTTAAATAAATTCGTCATTAGTTCGATTTTCTTCTAAAAACCGTTTCCACTCTGTAGGAAAATTTGGACGTATTTCATCAGGACAAATTTTGCCGTCTTTGATTTCGTTGTCTAACCAGCAAATGAATGCCTTTCCAATTTTTTTCCAATTGTCTAAGAAATTGTCGCTAAATTTTAGCCACTTTTGAATTTCAATGAACCGGCTTTCCGTGTTCTTTATCATTTCCGGAACGGAGAGCTTACATTTTCTGTTAAAGAAGGTATAGACTGCCTTCTCTCGCAGAGCTCGCAAAACAACGTACCATATCGTTTTCACTTTCGCCAGTCCGACGGTGCGGTCGTTTATTAAGTAATAAAGAACGTAACCTTCGCAATTTTTCATTCTTCTAATATTCGTAATTTCAGCATTCACGTCTTTTGGAGATATCGAATAGTATTCCGGCGTTGACATCCCCACGAACTTTAAATATTCCAAGCAGACCTGATGAGAGACACTCGACTACGAATAAATCTCTCGCGTCACCGCTACCATCCTCTCTGGGGCGCTGATGTCATCAAACAAAGCGTAGAATTTCGATTCTGATTAGTGTGTGAAATATCGGACAATAGTTCCGCATCGGTAGCCAGTATTTCGCAAAAGCTACGTCGTTTTAGTGACGTATCTATACGAAGGACGCTTAAACCCAATCAAAATTCAATTTCGAACTTTCCATCGCGTCAAATGTATACTAATACCGTCAGTCTCCACCTTACCATTTTCTTGACGATTGGATCTCTAGCAGTAACCAATGTCACTAAGCACCACTGGAAGGTCATTCTGGACCGTACTTAGAGCGCTATGACGTTAGTTATTCTCCCGCAATCTTCTCACCGAGAATGTCCGCTTTCTCACATTAATTTGTACACGCAAACAACTACTTGTCTTCTATCAGGCTCTGACTTCAGGTGATTCTCTCGTGTGCTCACCATCAACTTTTTTGCTCTTCGTCTTCTTTATTCTCTCCGCTCCTCATTCCCTTGCCTGTGGAGTAAATCCATGAGATATCCAAAACTCTCCTTGTGCATGCACACGCGATCGTTCTTCTTTCTCTATCTCGATGAATATCATTCCCACTTTCATTTTCTGTCTCCGTCCAATCTCTGTTTTTTATCTCTCTCCGGTTATATTCTCATTGTGCGTTCTTTATCAATACGTCGATAACGTTCCAACACCTCTTTTCTTTCACCCTTCACTATGAAGGCCGCTGATGTGAGAACTCATATAACCCCTCTAGGGAAGTCACTTCTCTCTTCCAAATCGCATTCGTTTCTCTTCTCCATACTTAATCTAAACCTTACCCACGTAGCTCCGTTATTTCCTCTTCCTGTCCTGTTTACCTGGATCGCTCTGATAAAAATCTTTGGTCTTAGTGATCTAGAGGACAAGATATCTCGTATAGCATTTATACCTTCGTCTGGATCATAAGCGCAAGTAACTGTCACCAGTGCCATTATCGACATTTTCAGGCAAGAAAAGCTGTATCAAACATATCCTGCGGCGAGTGATCTAGAGCTTGCATCTGGAGCCCCTCTCACTTCTATTCGAGAAATGCAGACACATATTCTCTCCGTTCCTTGGAGAGTTGTCGGTCTTTATGAGAAGTTCGTAACCTGAGCAGTCTCATTATTTTGACGGTGAGAGATGCTAAATCTCGCTTTGTTTCACAATCATGTCACACACAAGTCATTTCAATAATATAGAGAGTTTTCAAT
>JABUQX010111535.1:0-5000 GCA_015478945.1 Trachelipus rathkii | reverse complement strand
ACATATACAATATATATATATATTCTATATATATATATATATATATATATATATATATATATATATATATATATATATAATATATATATATATATAATATATATATATATTATATATATATATATATATATATTATATAATATATATATATATATATATTATATATATTATATAATATATATATATAGTATGTATATTATATTTGGAAACAAAAATCTATAAATGAAAAATGTAATTAATTTAGAGTAAAACAAGATATTGAATTGATGATGGATAAATTTAAAGAAAAAAGAACTGAATATTAGTATTAATCAGTAGTAGCTGTAGTAGTGGTATTATATATATATATATATATATATATATATATATAATATATATATATAGTTATTATAATATATATATATATATATATATAATATATATATATATATAATATTTAGGGATGATTAAATTTTGAAGACATTTCTTGATGAAAAGTAAATTGTGCCTTTTTATGTTGAATGCTACCATTTTGTTTTAGTAGTGGTAAAAATTTCGCTTGAGTGTTTGATCCATTTAAGGTAATCTGAATAGCAACAGGCAGTAATATTTATAGTTAAATAAAGCTATTGACGCCTTGTTATATTTATTGCTATAAAGCCCTTGATTTATATGAAATACTTTAAAAATAAAGTTTTTATTACATATGCACTATAGAGTCACAATTATGAAAATTCACAAAACAAATATAAATAAATTGCTTAAATTTCGAGCTTTCGTTCCGGAGGGAATGGGAACCTTATCAAGAAGATACGATGGTGGTAAAGGAGTCAAAACTTTTGCAAAAATTCTGATGATTATTATTTTACTAGTTGGTTACTAAAGAATGGAAAAACGATGAGGTATTCAGGGCGGCGTTCAATATGGTGTCAATAATTGTATCTCCGGGAAGGCGGTCGAAATTTGGAACATTTTTTTTATATACAATTATGATTCAGCAATCTTTCCTGTAGTTTTTTGATTGTTGATATGTCTATTGGCCTGACAAGTGTGAGATGTTTACAATGTTTGGTTTGTGTAGAAGGTGTAATGTTTAGGTGGGGAGTTTCTGATTGCTCGATAAGGAGGTCATATGTGTGGTGGGTATTTATTCGTCTCGTAAGATCTGTTGGTTTACTTCTTATGATAAACCGAGTCAACAGTTACCACAAGGGTACCTCTTGTACACAACTTGTTCAGAGGGAGGTGAGAGTTTGGGCGGGCGCAGGATTTTTTTTTGAGAGGGAGGTTGGTTGGAAGGTTACGAGTAAGTTAGGAGGAGTTTTTTTTATCTTTGTGGTTGGGAATGTAGGAATTTTGTAAAAAGGTTGCGAGTTGGGGGTTTGCTTGGGGGTTATTATTGTAAAAAATTGCTTTATGCTTTTTTTGTAAGATAGCAAGATGGAGTATGCTTTTTGAGAAAAACAATTTGGCGAAACGTGGTGCGTGGAAGTTTAGTTCAATGTTCAAAAAGGGGGGGAGCAGATTTATAAGGCTCATTAATTTTTAAGGAGCCTTACAAGACGAAAATACCAACACACATATGACATCCGTATCGACCAATCAAACTCCCTTAACATTACACCTTTACAACAACTTCATGTAAACATCTTACAAATGTCAGCCAATAGCAATATCAAGCAATCAAAACTACAGAATTATGAATCTTATTGTATATAAATATTCCAGAATTTGAGACCGCCTTCTCCGTGAACAATTATTACACCGATGTTGAACGCTGCACGAATACCTCTTCGTTCTTCCATTCTTTAATAACCAATTAGATAAAAAATAATCATCATCAGGATTTTCGCAAAAGTTTTGACTCCTTTACCACCATCGTATCTTCTTGATAAGGTTTCCCATTCCTCGGACGAAAGGCCTCTGAAATATTAATACTAAGAAACAACAATAATATAATATAATAATAATAATAATAATAATAAATAATAATATGAATAATAATAATATAATGAATAATAAATATAATAATAATAATAATAATAAAATAATAATAATAATATATAATAGAATAGTAAATACAATAATAATCGAATATAATAACATAATACATAATAATGAATAATAATAATATAATAATAATAATAATAAATAATAAATAATAATATAATAATAATAATAATATAATATAAAGTAATAATATTATAATATATAATAATAATAATATAATAATAATATAGATAATAATAATTAATAATAATAATAATATATATAATAATATAATATATAAAATAATAACTAATAAATAATAATAATAATAATAATAAAAATAAAATAAGGTTAATTAAGAAATTAATAAGATTAATATCTAATAATAAATGATATTTGTTAATCGGTAGATAATAATAATAATAATAATATAATAATAATAATAATATTAAATTTATAATAATAATAAATAATATATTAGTAATACAAACAACAATTAATAATAATACTACTTCATAAAAGATTATTATACTATGAATAAGAATATTCTTAGTAGAAGTAAAAAATAGAGATGCAACTACAATAATAAATAATAATAATATAATAATAATAATAATAATAATAATAATAATAATAATAATAATAATAATAATAATAATAATAATAATAATAATAATAATAATAATAATAATAATAATAATAATAATAATAATAATAATAATAACTATAAATTATTTATACTAAGAATAAAAAAAAAAATAAAATAAATAATAATATAATAAATAATAATATATATAAATATATAATAATAATAATAATAATAATAAACTAACTTAATATAAAGTTAATATTGTCGATAATAATAATAATAATAATAATAATAATAATAATAATAATAATAATAATAATAAAATATAATATAATAATTTATATTATGAATAAAAATACTACTACTAATAATAATATAAATAATAAATAATAATATAATAGAATAATGAATAATAATAATAATAATCAACATTGTTATTAATATCTTTAGAAAAGTAAGTTAGTAATAATAACATCTCTATTGAAGTAAGTTAAAAATATCGCTACATTATTATTATTATCTGAAAAAGAAATAAGGCTAAAAATATTGACAAAAAATATATTTTGAAAACATTAGAAAGAAATCACGTAAAATAGATTACATCTCAAAACAAAATAACAGAACGAATGGCTGCGAGCTTTATATATATATATATATATATATATATATATTATATAATATATTATATATATATATATTATATATATATATATATATTATTATAGTATATTTTTATAATTATAATTATAGTATATATATATGATATATTATATTAATGTAAATATATTATAAATTATATATAATTATATATATATATATATATATTATATATATATATATATTATATGTATAAATATATATTATTATATATATATATATTATTATTATAATATATATATATATATATATATTATAGTATATATATAGCATTCGTACGACCTTTCCCATGGGGAAAAAATTTTTTGTGGGAAAGGAAAATTTTCAATAAAGAGGGAAAACAAAATTAATATATATATATTATATATATATATTTATATATACATATTTATATATATATATATATATATATATATATGTATATATTATATATATATATTATATATATAATATTATATTATATATATATAATAATATATATGTATAATAAAACCTACGCAATTCCGCATGAGCCAAAAGCGTGTATTTTTTTTAACAATGTAAAGTGAAATAAATTATAAATTGAAAATAAATTATGCTAAGGTTAGGTTATGATATCGTTATAGGCTGTAGGTTATGTTAGTTACGGTTAGTTTACATAGATATTTCTTTCTTTAATTAAGCTTCTCGTATACAGATAACAAGAAAACCGTTTTGAAGGAGTACTGGCACTCTTATTGGTATAAAGAAAAAAAAAAAATATTACCCCGCCTTCTAAAGTGGGAACTGGGAAAAATAAAGACATGAATTTTAAAAACAGTGAGATTATAACTTTTTCGGTGAAAATCCCTACTGAATAGCCATATAATATATTATATATATATAATATAGTAATATATTAATTATATAATTATATATATTATTATATATATAATATAAGATAGTATATTATATATATATATAATTATATATATATATATATAATATATATACGGCCTATATGTGGACCCACCAACCTCTTTGCCAACGGCCTCCTCCCCATTGAAAGAAGTTGAAAATTCATACTTCAAGAAGAATAATTTTCATTCTCGTCTGAGCTTTTAATCCAGCCACCTTTTTACTTCATAAATCATTGACTAACACCACAAAAGAGTGTTCACGATGGCGACAATTTATGCGGACAAAGCAAGGTAGGTTCCTCTTCGAAACACTGTGATGAAGGATCAGGTAAAACGTACGGGCAGCGTTTTCCCCTCAGGCTTTCTCTGCGCACCAATGCAAGAGGTGTTCCGTCAGGTTGTAAAATGCGAATTTTTTGAATGCCTTTCATATCAACGTTGATCCTTTATACATCGCGAAACTTTTGAATGTTAGCTGGCATTTAATGACAATGATTAGACTGCATTTATGGGATCCTTCTTATGTAGAGTGGATTATGAATCGCAGATGGCGCTCCTGCGAATAGTTTTGAAAGTAACATTTTTTTGTTGTTTCCTCTTTTGTTTTTCTCGAAGCTATTTCAGATTTGTATAAGTTTTTGAATTTCTTCATGTGTTCGGTAGAATGATTTGACTATATTGACCCTTTTCCGAAGACGGTAAAAAAAACAAATATGGGAGAACTTTAACCTAAAAAAAATAAAAAAAAGAATTTGTTTGTTTGGTTTTATGGAGTGGTCCAACATAAACGTAGCCTACGGTGGAGTATCAGTTTCTCCTCTCTCCCATCTCTCTCCTCCGTCTTTCTCTCGTCGTCCGTCATCTCGTCTCTCTCTCTCCTCCTTCTTCTCTCGTCTTCACGTCCGCTC
>JABUQX010111534.1:0-19052 GCA_015478945.1 Trachelipus rathkii | reverse complement strand
CGTATATATATATATATATATATATATATATATATAACAACTAACAGGTTTTATAACAATGGGTTATATATAATTATGGGATATCAGTCAGGGATGATCTCTTGGGCCTGAGAACATCAGAGCTCAAGTTGAATAATCTCTTAACAGCCTCGGAGGAAGGGCTAACAGCTATGTATCGCGTGAAGTATTGCGTATGTGACAAAATTCTCGAAATAAAACCTATGTTTTTTAAGTAGGTGTGCGAGATTGGACAGTTACAGTTCATTTTTGCGCATGCGCAGTAGTGAAAATGCGCGGAACTATGTGTTTTTTGAATGGAAGGGTATATTTTCTATTCCAGATTTGAAATTTACGTTCGAAATTATATACAAATTACTGAAGACACTTTTACCTACAGTGTATACCTTACACGCTATCCACGTTCAAAACATTGAATCGCTTCTGGTGTACACGAAACACATACTTATATTAACGCACATACCGTATGACAAAGAAGGAACTTACAAACCAAGTAACCTTTCGGACATTATGTTGAAGTAAATTTGGGTGTTTAGAACCAAATCTTGAAACACATAGATAATGTGACGTTCGTATAGTGAACGACATGCCTCGCGATGTGATCTCAGACGACGAAAAACGAGCCATGGTCGAATTGTACGTTGCAAATGGATGGAATTCACGTATAGCCGCAAGTCTCTATGCAACGCTATCATGATTGCTGTCACCCGTCGCACGTAACAATTTATAGAATCTACAGACAATTTGCCGTTATAGGATCTGTTGCACAACCACCACGGCAAGTCCCGGGACAGAATCGTGTGCGTACATGTGACGTGGAGTTAGAGGTTCTCTTATACACCCATGAAAATCCCTGTTCATTGTTACGGCAGGCTAGCAGGGTTCTTGGGATTTCCAAAGAGACTGTACATAGAATTCGTATGACGTATAACATGACCTCATACAGTGCGCACATCATGCACGGATTGCGTCCTTGAGACGCTGAGAGGAGATTAGAATTCCTAGCTTTGATGGAAACCCTTGTTGATTAGGATGTACACCTCCTTCAGAATATCCTGTGGACAGGTGAGGATTCCTTTACCTCAAATGGAGTGATAAACCATTGGAATTGGCGGCACTGGGCGGATGAAAATCCCCATATCACTTTCAGTGCCCGCCACCAGAATATTTTCACCGTCAATGTGTGGTGTGGGGTCCTTCACAGTCAACTAATTGGGACTTATTTTTACAATGAGCGCCTCACAGGCGAACGCTTTCTCCATTTCTTGCAATATATCCTCCCAGGATTACTGACAGATGTGCCACTTCAGACAGGACGCAACATGTACATTCAACTAGATGGGTATCCTGCACACAGTACCAAAATCATATATCACTAACACCTGCAATAGAGCTTCTCTCTCTCTCACTCTCTCTCATTTTCTAAATCATTTGTTCTAATGTAAAGATTTGATCCACACATCTTCTACCACTTCTAAACGCACCCTGTTCTTCACCAAACAGTCCCTCAGTCACTCGACGCATTCTTTTGACCCAAATACCAGCATATATCTTCCCCACAACACTCAATAAACTAATTCACCTATAATTCCTACAGTTCCTCTTACAATTATATAAGGGCACTATTATTGCTCTCCTCCAATCGCTTGAAACTATACCTTCCATAAAGGCTTGGTTACACAGCTTCCAAATCCAGTCAAACACTATCTCGCCTCCGTTCTTGATCACTTCAACAGTAATTTCTGCCATACCTGCAGATTTACCATTATTCAACTTTCACACTCTTCTCATTACCTCCTCCTTACTAATGACCTCATCCCCAAAACACCTATTCCTTCTTACACCATCAAACCCACACACACATTCAAATTTCGAAGTGTTCCCACACTCTCCCCACATCCATTTCTTCAGTTAGGAAAGCACCATCCCTATTCATTATTCTACGCAGATTCCCCTTATTCCTCTTATATTTATTTAACGCTCAAATGACCGTTAGTATCATATGTACATATAAATATAATATTGTCATGCTTATTCAAACTTTAAAGTCAACCAATGAGGTTAAGAACGCCGAGGTAGCGTCCCTCTTCAACCTCCAAGCGGGTTGATTTTAAGATTGTGTCGGGAGTCTGCCAAGAGAAACGAACTTGCAAAAGCGGAAACCTTTGAACTGCTCGCTCAGGCTTTTTTGCCTATTCAAAATATACAATCAATTGTGTTAAATTATAACATTAAGAATACTGAGAAACAAATTAATAAATTCAATTACTATCCAATTATTAAAATAAAATAAACTGTGGACGCGCCAAGCGTCATAAGTAATAATCTCATGATATAATAATAAAAAAGAAAACTAATTATTCCATTTTATTAATTTCGTATTGTCTAAGCTAGTTTCTAGCTCGACATATATATATATATATATATATATATATATATATATATATATATATATATATATATATATATATATATATATATATATATATATATATATATATATAGAGAAAGAGTATATCTATACATAGCAGTGAGATGAGACACACACACACACACACACACACACACACACATCTCCCAACCCCAAACTACCCTGTTTAAATGGGTATAAAAATTTTCACTGACACTCTCAAACTTGAGAGAAAGAGGAGGAGAGAAAGAGAAAGAGGAGAGAGAGAAAGAGAGAGAGAGAGAGGAGAGAGAGAGAGAGAGAGAAAGAGAGAGAGAGAGAGAGATGGATGGATGGAGTAATGGGCATGACATCTAAGAAATGTATGGAGAGAGAATATATATATATATATATATATATATATATATATATATATATATATATATATATATATATATATATATATATATATATATAATTTTTTGGAAGGAAGGGAAGAAAGCCATTTTAATCCTCATTCATCATTGTACAAACCGTGTTTACAAGCTCTGACTGTGCGTACGTGATCTGAATTTCATGTTTGTTTCTAGCGTGTTCTCATTTCATCTCGGTCTGTGTTAAATATCGTCATTCATCAACCGTGTTTCTCCCAAGTTATTGATATGGCTTCACAGAAGTGTATTAATTTGCTCGTCAGTTTTGTTATATTTGCGGTGAATATAAAATGCTAAAGCAACAAGAGAGTATCACAGATTTTGTGAAAAAGTATGCTCGGCATACTTTGGACTAAGACTTGGCAGTGAAGGTAAAGTTTGGGCTCCTTATAACGTGTGCAAACGGTGCGTTGAGGATCTCCGAAATTGGTTCAAAGGTAAGAAAAAAGCTTTACGTTTAGAGATTCTTATGGCATGGCATGAGCAGGAGAACCATAGTGACGATTGCTACTTTTGTTTTTGCAATGTAAAAGGGTATAATTCCAAATGAAGACATTCCATTTTATACCCCAATCTTCAATCTGCAATTCACCCCATCCCTCACGGTTCAAATATTCCAGTACCCAAGCCCCAGCTACCTTGGAAGAAATACCTTGCTCCTTTGAAGATGTAGTTATACCTGAACCAGTTGATGAATCCTATTCTGATTTTGAAGATTACACAAGACCAAAATGTTTCTCTCAAGAGTAGGTTAATGATTTAGTAAGGGACTTAAGTCTTTCCAAAGATGCTGCAGAGTTACTCGAATCAAGACTCAAAACAGAAATTTATTGTTGCCTGGAGTGTCATTTTCGTAGGGTTTCGTCCCTTACTTTTCCCTGAGGCAACTTAGTCTATTGCACAGACGTTGAAGGTTTAACGGGTCAATCAAAATTCAATATGATTCATCTCAATGGCGTCTATTAATTGATTTTTCGAAAAGAAGCCTTAAAGCGGTATTACTCAATAACGGTGGTATTTTCGCTTCCATTCCTGTAGGTAATTAGGCACGCTTGAAGGATATATGCGAAAATTAGGAAATGGTTCTTCGGAAACTCAAATATGAAGACTACAGATGGCTAGTGTGTAGAGATTTAAAGGTCTTGTGCATGCTACTTGGGCAACAAGCTGGATTTACCAAAATACCCCTGTTACCTATGCCTATGAGACAGTCGAGACCTTACAAATCACTGGACGAAAAAGACATGGCAGCCAAGGGAGCTTAAGGTCGGTGAAAAAAATGTATTCCGAGAAACTTTAGTACCTTCTCTTAAAGTTTTAATACCACCACTCCACATTAAATTGGGATTGATGAAGCAATTAGTGAAATCACTTATTTTTAGCTAATAAAAGTTAGAAAATATATTAATTAATTTTGTCTTAAAAATTACATAATTAAACTAAACGAAAATGTTTTTTAGTGTCAATTTAATTTAAAAAGCACCAAAGATTAAAGATACCATAAATGGTCTTGGCATAGTTATTAGTAAAAAATAAATTTTAATAATTAAATATTAAATCAATTTTAATATAGGAGAATGGGATATTTTTGGCACAATTTTAAATAATAATTCCTTAATAAGCAATTGAATATCATAGTATTTTACTAACTCGTTTTGTAAGCTTACTTATTTTCAAGCAAACGAGTTGCCAAGGTTCAATTGCCGACCATATCCCATTATATAAATTATGGTCCATCTTTGTCTGAGAAAGAAACGAATGTAATTTGCCGTCCTATTTTCAAATCGGCAAAAACAAATGTATATGTTTTATACGAAGGTTTTGGAAGAAGAAAATGAAGGAGAGGTTATGCAGTTAGGTCTCTGTATTCTGATTATATTAAAGTTTTAGAACATTTCGATAAAAAATTTACCTTAAATTTTAAAACTAAATGTTAAGTAGCTTATCCCAAAAGTGATTTTATACTAAATTTGTTACCAAACAATATCTTTTTTTGCAAAGTAAATTATAATTTTATAATTAGTTACCCCTAGAGTTAAAAAAGTAATAGAAAAATAATAACCTTTAAAGATTTTTATTTAGATGTAAATAATATACAAATTTTTTAGAATAATTAAAAAAATATTTGACTTTTAGATTTATAATTTTATTGTTTATTTAGTCTTGAAGCAATTAACGAATTTTAGGCAATTTCAATTTTTTAAGTTGTGTTAATTATTTTGGGGGGTTTTATAACCCTAAAAAAAATTATATATTATTGCATGTAAGCACTCTTTAATAAAACAGATCTTACTGCCAGCTCTACCCTTTAGGTATCCCACACACCTGATTCTGAATGTAATTAGAGTAAGTTTACCAAGGCCAGGTGCTTTACGTGCTCATGGGCATATTTTTAATAAATAGCAATGTAAGCCAGGATTTTCTCCCATTAATATTGGACTAGCTTGGTCACAGCCATCGAGAAAATAGAGGCCTTATTAATCCGGCCCTTACTTCTTAAATAGCCCTTTTCGTCAAGGAAAAGATTCAAGTTCAAAACTAAGGGAGGAATTTTTGAGTCTTTCAAGGAAGTTACTTTTACCTTTTGTTATATTCATTAAAAAAATTAATTTCATTAGCAAAGGATTGAAGTTGATTTATTTTAAGCCAATACCTTACTGATTTTTGCTGGTAATCTATATTTACTTTAAATTTTACTAAGCCATTTAAAAAATTCCCAGCAGGATTCTTAAAGGACTTTTCGATAGCCTGAATATTATAATTTACTTAAATCTAAAACAATACATGAATTGTATTAACAATATTTAATATTTACCCATTAATAAAGCGTAAGGATTTCTTGTGGTAACACTCATACATAGAGATACTTGTCCTATATTGTCAAAATAGTAACCAAACTGGGACCATAGTACCATCAGAGCAAATATTCTTGGTTATTTTTTAAAATGTTTAAAAAACCCCTAGGTAAAAAAGATCACCAGATTTTCTGTGTATTATTTACATATTGAAATACACATTTACCTGTGTACTTTACTTACTGATGGAGAGAATAAGCCATCCTTTCATTTAATTTCTATTTTTTAAAAATTTTAAAAACTTAGATTTGTTTTACATTGTCGGTAAAAAACCAGCCAATATATTTTCTTAGTGTTTCAAGATTCCAAGAAAATATAAATAATTATTTTTACTATAATTGCTTCCAAAAAATTATTGGGTAAGCATTTCAAGGCCAAAATATCCCCCATCAGCTCCAGGGAAGGGATACTTAACTCCCCTAGGCCCATTGGCAAGAGCTACCTTATTTTTAGCAAATATAAAGGAGCTTTTTTATAAAAAAACATGCACATACAAATCCATAAAACATTTCCAGAACTGTCACAAAAAAAGTATGTAAGCTCATACTTATTCCTTCAGAAAGAGCCCCCCCTCCTAAGTATTGCAATCGTATCCAGATGTTCGGCAGTTATATGCGGCCCAGTTTATTACCACCTTCCTTTCAGTAATCTCTTCAGAGCACTTCTTTCTTCCCAGCCAAATTTCTGCTGCCACACTTTTGTCTCATCAACAATTTACCCCTAACCTAACCAAAATAGGAAGAGCAAAGTTATTAAGAGGATCGAAAGCTTGGAAATCTCAGGACAACAATGACGCTTAGTTTGAAATACTCCTTCCAGATAATTTTCTACTTTTATTATATTGCATTTACCAGTCAGTCACCACATTGAAACTATATCCCAAGATCTTTCCACAACAACTAGAATGCTCTACAACGGAGTTTTCTTCCTTGAACTAAGCACGTCCAAAGCATCCGAGTGCTATTTCCAAAGATCTCAAGATAAAAAGGCCCCCTTTTCCATCGTTTCTTACATTGATGATTATAATTATAACCCTACTAAAGAATGTTAATAATTGCATGCTTGCTAAATATTTAAAATTATCACATTCTCTCCTCTGTCACATGTGATCAGTTTAACATCTCAATTCCCTATATACTTGAATTATGAATATTTCTTAATATAATTGCAGTAAATAAATGGGGAAGATGTAAACCCAAATATTAATGTTAGGTACCTATAAGCTTTCAGTTGCCCGTTATTAAACCACAAGAAAGTGAACCTATTCATGTCCACTTCTTTCTTTTAACCCTAATACATCAAAAACGCCTTGGTTTTACATCGCTCATCACAACAGTACGATTAGTTCTGAACACAAGATTTAGTAGCTTTTAAAAGTGTGAATCATTGAGCGTCAATAACCACTCGAAGCTGCTTCATTTCAAAGTTTGGAGAGTTTATTTACTTTTAACAGTGAACAATTAAAAACCTGTTGTCTTATAGTGGTTACTTGTTCCGTTTGCCTTATTATAGGGTCGATGAGGATAATGAATTTATATTTACTTAAATATCTGAAGCATCATTAAAATTATAAATTTACTTTTCAAAATTTATTTTATCATTTTTCAATTGAAAATTAACATTTTTATTTTGTAGTTTACTTATTTAAATTATTTTTGACGTTAAATTTATTAAACACTCTATTAGCTATATTTTTAAAGAATTTTTTTTAAATTTTTAGGTGTATCTTATCATTTGTATTCATAACAAGGAAGACTTACATGATAATGGTTGTCTTTGAAAATCATATTCTGATTAAATAATTGCACTTAACATTTATCTACAGTGTTCAGGAATGTCTTCGTCTTGCTTATACCTAGGATTCCAGGCTAAAAAAGATTTTCCAAACATTGTCAATATCTGATTCAAAAACTGTTTCATGGGATTTGAAATAACTTTTGGGATGGTTCTTAAAACCAAAATTTACACTTGGTATTCGCCTTTCTGTTATTACATTCAGAATCCAATTTTAATTATTTTTTATGAAATTTAAGAATTATTTTGTTTCAAAACTAAAAGGAGTCGAAACCTATTTTAGTAGGCGACTTTTTTCATGGTTAATTTGCCCCCGTTTAGTTGGCTTACTTAAAAAAATCTTAAATTGACCGATTTTTTATTGACCCTAAGGCAATAATGTAAAACAATGACCACTTAGCAAAAAGGTACCAGTCTGAAAGGATGAAAACAAGTCTATAATTCTCTTCCCAACTAAATCATTTCTACTTTAAATATGGGACCTCTTTCTGTCATTCTCCTATCCACTTATGAAGATAACATTCATTGCATATTTTTATAAAACATCAGGGAATGCCATTCTACTTTTCATAAATTTATATTTTAATTCAATCTTTGATTTGTTCTCCCTTTTAAAATGTTGATGAAAACCCTTTTAATTTTTAGAAACCAATGAAATGTTTGAACTTCATATTCTATAATAGGAGCTATTCATATTTAATTTAGATTTAGCTTTTCAGGCAGCTTCTCTAGAAGATATTAAGATCTACTTGACGCTGTATCGATTAAACATCTGAAAGCCTTTTCTTTACCAGTGAAAACCATATTTTAAAGAAGTGGTGGCCGGAATATATTCATTCTCTAACTTGATGAAAAGTTTATGCAATGACTTGGTCGTTTGTATTTACCACCTCACATTAATTAACATTACACCAATGGTTGTTGTGTGAATCTACTTCCACATTTACACGGAAACCTCATTTTATTATTATTACACCAAACATTTGTGCTGTTGGATAATTGCAATTTTCATTGCCAACTTTCCCAACTACTATTTCCCAATTAATTCTCAATCTAATATCTTTTAAATCGTTCTTTTCTTCAAGATTCTGATTAAAGTTAGCTGTTTTTTGTTCATGTTTTCTATTCTGGTTTATAATTTTCTTTTCTACATCCTTAGTCTCAGTTTGTTTAGTATCCGAGTTGAGATGTTTTTTTCTTTTTGAGTAGTAACAAGTGTATTTTGGCTTTTTGAGTTTTGGCACTTACTATTCGATATGATAAATAATTAGTACTAATTAAGGTTTTAAATACTATTTCCTGATAATTGTCAAGAATTTCATTAATATCAGGATAATTGTGCCCTCCTTTCCTATCAGGTCCTTCAAAAATACTTTAGGTAGAGCTTTTTTTACTACTATATGTGACAACAAACAACACAGCCTGACTCTTTTAGATTCATCTCCCAAATGTTATGCACCTTTGTGGCACTCTTTTTTGTATAGGCCCTGATTTCTTTTATTAATTGCATTTTTTTAAGGATTAAAAAATCTTTATCATATTTGGATTCTTTATTAATAGCTATCAAAGAGGCGCAAACAAGTCAATTGTTATAGTTGTTACATCCAAATATTCAGCTTTTAACAATTTCTAATGCTACTTTATAATGTTCAGGTATGATTGATAAATAATTGAGAGAATACTTAAAGGATAGTCCCTCAAAAAACTTAAAAGGTACATAATTTAACAGAATCATTAAGTTTAGGGTTATTTCCAACAATATTCATAAACTGACTGTTGACAAAAAAACTTGTGAACGAATTTAATTTTTTTTACATTGACAAATTTGACAAATTTTCCCTGTGGCAAATTTTTTACATATGGCAGTGGTCAAAGTTATTTACGGCTTCCACAAAAACTATCAGAAATATTAGGTTCTGTTTTAACAGTCTCTTTACTTAAAATAAATTCATTAAAAACACTTAATTTAATTTCTAATTCTAAAATAATAAATCACTTTGGACTTTCTATTTCAGAGTCACATAATTTAGGCCTCAAGGCCAGATTCCATCCAATACATCAATCATGCTTCATCAAATTCTTTTTGATTTTTAACATCAAATTAATTATTTCATTTTATTTGAGATTTGCAAAAAAAATAAATACCCAAAACTGTCATTAGTTATTCAATTCATTTAAGTTATTATATCTAGAATGCGAGTTTTTATATTAGCTCAACTTTTTTACAATGTGACAAATTAAATTTAATTTTTTAACGTATGAGCTAGGAAATTTTCTCTTTAAAAATTCGCTTACACTTATATACCTGATATTGTGTCCCAATATGAATTAAAAATATTATAGTATATATCAACCTAGCTTTCAAAAAAACTTTTATCAAAAACTGAATTTCAGTCCTAGGAATTTTTAAATCCAAAACATTATTTATTTCATTTTCATTAAATTACGAAAATTCAAGGAAAACGCCAACACACTGCTTTGTTTATATTACAAAACATTAATTATATTAGAAAGAAATAATAATATTATATTTACAAATAAGCTTCAATAATGCGGTGTCAAAATTAAATACATTATTAACAACATAATGACAACAAAAAACTGAATTTATATCGATTATTATTTGAAAGTATGGATATTTTAACGATATCAACAAAAATATCGATTTATTTTAACAATAATATATAATCGATATCACAAAAAATATCGATTATTTGGAAGAATTTGATATTATAATATTAAAATAGTATTGAAAATAAATATTATAGGCAATATTAAAATGTCGATTATCCTAATACTATAAAAAAGCTAGTGTGACCAAAAAACCTTTCAATACCAATGGAATTCCCCACCATTTTGAACACGTGATTTAATTTATTGCGCCACATATAACGCATGCGCAGAACTTTAATTTAATAACTTTTAAATTTCTACACAAGTTTAAATTTTTATTAACTTTTCACTTTTAATTAAAAAGCACTTGTTCAATTAATAACTTTTCAAATTATGCACTTGAAGAAATGTTAAAAAGTTAAGGGTTTTTTAATAACAAAATTTTCAATGTCTAAGGCTTTGAAGTAACCTTTTTAAATTAAGTAAAGCGATCGCATAGATCGCAAACCCTTTCAAATATATCAAAAATTATATTTTTGCATAATTTTCGATAGAAGAGGCTCTTGACGCCACCAGACTATTTTTAGTTTTTACACTAAAGTACTATAATATTTAAAATAGATAACTATATTTACCTTTAATAATTGTTCTTCCGGTTGACGAATTCCGAAGTTCAGTAAAGTTATTTGAGTACACGATTGGAAGGCCTTCCCAAATACTCTTTTAGAGAACAATTACTTAAATTATCATTAATTAAGACAGTTATTATGACAAGATGATGATTTATTATTACGGATAGGAATTTCCAAAGGTTTTTGAAAGGGTTTCCTCTCATTTTAAAGGATTCGTTAATAAATCAAATAATTAACTTTAAACTTTATACAAGTTAACTTTAACCGTCTTAAAGAAGCTTATCAATCTTACCTGAACCTCAAACTGCCTACAAAGTGAGTCAATTTAATTTAACATTAATAAAAAGAAAAAAAGACACTTATTTGTTTATCTTTCACTTTAAGTTACTAAACGGAGTGTATTTAAATAACATTAATACACAATTACTAGTTCTATACTGACAGTACTAGCAGAATACTGACGGGAGAAACACAAATTACACTATACGTGTGACTAAGTACGTTAAGAACGGCAATTACCATTTGTGAATTTTAGACACATGGCATACTGTTCAAAAAATACTGCGAAAATTTTTGATAGAAAAACATGTTGGTTGTCATGTGACCCACCGGTGTGATGAATAATACTGCAATATTTAAGTCCAAATTTTACTGTTATTTTATATTTTACTGTGGTTTTAATATTTAATGTGAAAAAATGTACAATTTCATGAATAATTTTTCACAAAGGTTAATAGGTCAGCCTCCCGAAAGCATCATGCATCAATAATAATAAATAAATAATAATAACTAATAAAGCAGCCACAATAATAATAATAATCATAATAATAATAATAATAATAATATAATTATATTATTTTATTATTATTATTATTATTTATTATTATTTATTATTATTATTATTTATTATTTTATTATATTATTATTATTATTATTATATATAATAATTAATAATAATAATAATAATAATAATAATAATAATAATAATAATTAATATTAATTAATATTAATAATATATAATAATATTATTATTATTAATATTATGATTATTATTATTATATTATTATTATTATTATTATTATTATTATATATTATTAATAATTAATAATAATTAATACATAATAATGTGAATAATAAAATAATAATAATAATAATATAATAATAATAATATAATAATTAATATAATATAATAAATTAATAATAATAAAATAATATTCTGAACAAGACACAGTCGGAGATCATACAGAGACATATAATAAAGAAGCCGATTGACGGAACAAAAAAAAAGCCAATAATAATAATAATAATAATACATAAATAATAATAATTAATATTTTATTATTATTATTATTTTATAATTTTTATTATTATTATTATATTATTATTATTATTAATTATTCATTTAATTATTTATTATTATTATATTATTATTATTAATTGTCATTAATTTAAATATAATATTGTAAATTTTTTTGGTCAACAAGTTTACGTATGCCACATAGGCCATTGGGAGTCGGGAGTCGCGGAGTCGGGAGTTCGGAGTCGGGAGTCGGGAGTCGGGAGTCTGTTGTTTCTAAAATCGACTCTGGGAGTCGAGAGTCGGAGAGTCGGTTGTGTTTATATATATCAGGGTTGGGGAGTCGGAGTCGGGAGTCTGTTGTTTTTTTCTCGACTCCCCCTCCCTGATATATATATATTATATATATAATATATATATATATAATATATATATATAATAATATATATATAATATATATTATATAATATATATAATATATATATATATATATCTTATCTTATCTCCTAAAAATTTCCGTCTCTTCGGTCTAGCACCGCAAAACTTGGTGTGACAACTCTCAATCACCACTCGTATCCAAATGCTTTTCCTTTTGCTCGCTTCGTAATTTTTCATTCCTGATTAATAAACAAAACAGTATGCTTGCAAATTTTTTCCGCATAAGATTCTCTTCCTCTACTATATTGAGGTTTCCTCAATAGTATATTGTATAGAGAATGTGCGGACCTGCAACAACGTCCGCTACGTGGGGCCAAACAGGCCTCCAACTTTACTTTGCAGGGATCTGAAACACCGGGGAGGTTCTTACAGAACTGGTTTACCTATCACAAACCCAGAAAACTCCTCCATCGCAATCATGCCTTTCAAAATAATCACCGCCTAATGCACAAAAAAAAAATTTAGTTTCCCTATCCCCTGCCAAGATATATCAATCGAGCCAGAAAGATTCTTTAAGGGTCTCTCTACATTTTTTTTGAATTAAAAAACCCGAAAAATAAATAGCGATTTGTCGTCCAACCCCCCTTCACTCATAAATTTATATATATCCCCAAGTAACTTTTTTCTTTTTCTCTGTTCTCTCTCACTGTAACCAAATTTTTCATTAAACTTTTATGTTTGTATTTCGCCTCTCTGCAAAAATGTTGAAACCTAATTTAATCTTAGGCTATTTTTTTTCAGGAATTTATTTAGTACAAATTTAAACATGTGTGTTACATTTAATTTGTACAGATTTTCTTTTAAAAGTTCATTATATTTATTATTTTGTTTTATAAAAATTATTATTATTTTTATTTTAATGCATTTGCATGATGGGTAACGTTATATATACCCGAAACGTCCATTTAATAATGTGCCAAAATTTGCTTCATCTTCCTATTCATCTTTATATATATAATATATTATATACTAAAAATATTATAAATAAACATATATATTAATAATATATATAAATTAAAAATAAATAAACCCTAAAATAAAAATAGCTTGATATAATAATACCTTAAAAAAATAGATATAATAATAATATGAATTACTGAATAAAACAAAATAACCTATATACAAATATAAGAAAAGTAATTAATATCTAAACAGCGAACAATAAAAAAAATGTAACAAAATTGAATTACATTACTATACAACTGAATTAAAAATTGCAAGGCTATTGACCAATATATTTGATATAAAGAAAAAAAAAGTGCACCCTTCGTTTATTTTCCACACACACCATCCCCGGAGGGTACGCCTATTGAGCTTAGCTTTTTTTCTTGTGGTTTGTGTTTTCCCCCGTAGTCATTATAATATACACATAGTTGTAGAATTGAAATCAATTCCCAATCCTATTCAAATTTAATATTTATACTATTTTTGGATGCTGCCCACATCGCTTGAACAAAAAAATGTAACACCCACGGCTTCTTTCGTTATCACCAACAAACCACCACAAACCACCAACCCCATCGAGAGCCACCAACTCAATACCATTCCACCATTATTCCCTTGACACGGCTCTTTCAAAAAAATTGTTGATAACATCTTTATTTACAAAAAAGCAAACTCGCAAAAATTCATCCAATACCTAGAAACTCGCCTAATACTGATTGTCCATGTCCTCTTCGCTTCCGATATTGTTGCAAAAAAAATAGTACATGATGTTTAGCAAAAAAAATACTACAATTATGAAACATCGTACCAAAAAGAGAACAAAATTTCCAAAATGTAGAAAGATAATCGCAACAAACCCAGACATGCTATATCCGCACAACACCTATTCGACAAATTTACAATCTTTTGTTTTAGCCAGTGAGCTGTTAAATAGAGAGAGAAATGGATATTACTTTTGCGGTGAAAGAAAAGAAGGACCGTTCGTATTATGAACCAAAATCGATTTTATTTTCCAACCCCAATCGCCCATAAGGATTTTTATGCCAATGTGTTTCCCCGCACCATGTTGAATTTGTCCGATGTTCTACCCTTACTTGGGAACATTGAGACACACAAGAAAAAAACCCTCAGCTACACCGCACAGTAGGAAGGCCCAGTAGAAGGAGTGCAGCTAAGCGATTAAACTTGGTTTTCAACAACGGTTAATTTAGATCCAAATAAGAAACCTTTATTATTTGCTACGATTAAATTACTCTCATTCCATATACCGTCCTACTAAAGGTATAACAAACAAAAAATAACCAATAGAACAAAAAAAAATCTTTTCCTTCCTTATATTATATACATATCAGTCATGGAAAACGTTAGCGTCTGGGATCTTTTTGAAAATATTGAAACAACTTTGCACAACGTTATTTTTTTAAAAGCTTTTAGAAATCTTATTTTGCCTGGACTGGAAAAAACACTTGACATCAGCTCACCCAAATGTGGGACGCCAAACCACACATAAGAAAGGAAGCGGTGAAAAACCTTCAATTATGAGTTGTCCTTGTATTTCTTCAGAGAAAGTTGATTTGAATTGCACCACGAAAAAAAAATCAAATTGAACAAGTACTTATTCGTTATCCTTTACTTTTCTATTTACTTCCAAAATGTGTGCTTTCAGAACATACTAACAGAAGTCGTGGTAACTGGCGTATCAAGAGCCAATGATTAGCAGAAAACCCAAAAGCCCACATCAATGTTCGTCCGCCAAACAAAAACCTAACACCAAACATTCGATACAGCTAAAATATAACACTTTGAGAAAATATAATAACACTGGTCGAACACAAAGGAATTCACAAACCGAACACCAGAATGTCCAAGACAAAGAAATGCAGTATAAATACTGACATATTGTTTTTTTTCATGACAGAATATATTATCAAAAGAGTAAGATTAAAAAAATGGAGACTTTTATTAGATACAAATTCAAACATAAGTCTAAAACATAGAAAGAAAAATTGCATAAAAAATAAAATAATATTATATACATAAACCCAGTGAAACAGATACAAATATATAGGTCAAATAGGACCCAATACAGAACAGATAATTGTAAAATTAAAATGTGTGTATTTTAATACCCAACAAATATAGTACATGCCGTGAAAAATTTCAAATTGATAAGAGACAAATAATAAAAAAAAAACCTAGTAGCAACAGGATTTTTTTCATTATAAATGCTATAAATTCTTTGTTATTTTTTTTTTTTTTCTTTCTTTTGTTACAAAATATTGAGTTCTGAGACTTTTCACTTTTTTTATTCTTTCTGTGAAAAGAGAAAACAGGAGAATCTGTTTGTTCCGTTTCAAGGACCAGAACACCAATATAATTTTGCATTCAGTACAAAAACACTTCTTTAAGCAAACAATATTTTAAAATCCAAGCCTGATAGGGACACTTCTTTGTTTAAATCTCTGATTTCGTATAAATATCCTACTTATTATTATTATTATTATTATAATATTGAATATGTGTCCCTATTTCATATAATATTATTATTATACTAAAATTATATTAGTTTTTCTGAGTTTATAACTTTATTATTATATTATTATATTGTTATTATTTTATTATTAATTAATTATTATTATTCATTATTATATATGACCGCGGGAACAAAAAAAAAAATAGTCTCAAAATCTTTTTTATTAATTCCAATTAATGAAAACAGTTGCTTCATACTTGAACATTTTATTAAAAACCAAAGTCTTGCCTTGATAAATGAAATAAAACAAATAAAATACCAAACCACTAATGAAGTAATTGGAGTTGACACAAGTTGATGCCACTGTTAAGTGACACGAAGCGGTGCCAAATATTTTGCACTACGGGCTGAAGGCCCAAGATTTCAACAACTCCCCATGTAAAAGGTAATGCAGCAAGATCACACAAAAATGCTAGTGGGGAGATTTTCAGCGCCAGAACTGGGCCAAAAGGAACAAAAAGATGGTACCCCCTATGGAAAAGACACAAATCCCTATTATAACACCAAAATGTAGAGTGTTTTGCCCTCTAAAAACGTTGTATTTACCGGTGTTTTTTCTGTGTCTGTAGTCTTTTTCAGAATTTTCAATTTGTACAAATCTCAATGATCTCACTTGGAACACTCGTCGCTATCAACTACCAGAATTTTAATACTTTTTAATTTTTAAAAATAGAAAAACATGGGCTCTTTAAGTTGATCGCCTTGTTGATTTGTATCAAGGCCATAAAGCATTCACATACCATTCACCAGCACACACACACACACACACACAAACACGCGCACATAGACACACACCCAGACAAACACACACACACATATATTATATAATATATAACAGAGGACACAAATACCACCCACCCACTATTACCCTATGCCATAAACATAAAATTCATAACCTATAATAAAACATAATACCTAGAAACAACACGCAAATAATACTATATATACCATCAATAAATAATCATATATATAAATATGAAATAATAATATATTAATATAGTATTAATATTTTTGCAAGTATACATCGGTCAAGCTAGGAAAAGGTAAAGAAATAATAAAAATGAAAATAACTACAACTAATAATAATAGATATACTAAAAATAAATAAAAATAGTAAGATAAAAAATAATAATAATCTAAAATATATACCAATATACCTCACTCAATAATACTATATATATATATAAGTATACAAAACTATATAGAAAATATATATCAAACAAAAAACATACCTAACTACTAGGCGGCAGGTCAATAGACGTTATATAACGAATATTAAAAGAGATCTAAAAAAAACAAAAAACACCCCAAAATTATAAAAAAACTGAACAAAAGAAAAGGATTAAGCTACTAAATATACCATAATTATAAAAAAATGAACCAAACAAACACAATATATTAACTTGAGTTTACTATTTTTTAAATCTTGAGGAAGAAGTTTGCAATTAAAAACTGAAATACCTGCATAAGCCTTAGTAGAAATAAGACTATTAAAAATGCATATCAATTTAGTTTTTCCCAAAGCATGATCATCCATAGTTTACCACCACTTACTGAGAATGTCTCACCTTTACTCACAAGTATATAGATAAGCATATACAATACATAGCAATACAACCAAAAAATGTACAAACCTATAGTAATAAGTAGTGCCCATAGTAGGTATGACTCAGTATAATAATCAATATATACATATATAATACAAATCTTTATATATATATACCCTATATAAAAAAATAAAAATAAGCCACTCCACTAAAAACTCTTCATAAAGATTTTAATAATAAAATCCAACAATGAACTAGTTAAATATAAAACTAAACTAAAAAATAATAATGGCTAAGAATAGAACCGAGAACACCATGGTAGAACGTATGTGAATGATGAAGAAGGCAAAATATAATGGTATGTAAGAATCGTAAAAAAACAAACGAAATGACTAAAATATTATATATATATAACAATAAGATAATATAAAAACGCGGTGGAGAGAAAAGTACATAATTAATATATATATAATTAGTAAACGAAAAAGAGAAAAAGAAAATAAATATATAAGAATTAAAAAAAAGAATGACCCGTAAAAATAAAGTAGTAAAAGCCAGTAAAGAGAGGAGACAAATGAATTAAAGATAGGCAAAAAAAGTAATAAGAAAGTAAAGGAACTGAATATAAGTTTAAAAGTTTAGAAATAGCAAAAGGGGTAGGAGGAAATACAACCGAAACGTAGAGCACATAAAGTAAACAAATAAAAAAACAATCATAAAAACAGATCAAACAAGTTAAACAGACCAATAACATTATTGTATACATGATTTACTGAATAAAAATAACCCCAACACTAACATGTAAAAATAAAAACAATAACAATTGCAAATAAATGATAAATAAAAGCTATAAGAACAACATAAAAATAACAACCAGCAAAAACAAAAAACCGGTCTCAACATTCTAAAAGGACAAAAACAAGTAAATGCAAAACAAATTTCTAAAAGCAACACCAGAGAAGGGAACAAAAAGAGAGACCAAACAGTACAACCTAACCAGATGCTACAGTACGCAGAGTAAGATTGAAGATGTATGATAAAAAGATACTAATATAATGCCTAAAATAAATTACCCATACAAAATAAAAAAAAGAAAAAAAAAAAAAAACAAAAAAACACAAAAAAAAGAAAAGCGAGATCACACAAAACATAAATCCTACCAAGCACACAAAACCCGCATAAAGAGAAACAAACCACTCGATAAAAAAACACAAAAACAACGACAAGGACAGCTTAAAAACATCGTAAAAAAAAAAAAAATAGCGACAAAAAAACAAAAAGAAAAAGAAAAAAAAAAAAAAAAAAAAAAAAAAAAAAAGAAAAAGAAATAAAAAAAAACAAAAAAAAATGAAAAAAAAGAAATAAAAAAAGGAAAAAAGAGAAAAATCCACCAAAAGGAAAAAAAAAAAAAAAAAAAAAGAAGTCAGATAAGATAATACAAGTGACGCAACAAGAGAACAAGTAAAAGACACAAAAAAAACAGCACTAACAAACACACATATCCTTCACTAAAAAGTAAAAAAAACAAAAGACAGAAAGATGAGGAGAGAGATGAGA
>JABUQX010111533.1:10000-12364 GCA_015478945.1 Trachelipus rathkii | reverse complement strand
ATAATAATATAATATAATAATAATACTAATAATAAAAATAATAATAATAATAATCAAATAATAATAATAATAAATAATAATAATTATATTAATATAATTAATATATAATTAATATTTAGATACCCTAATATATTATTAATAAAAATTTAATTTATATTATTATTATTATTTTTTTAGAGTCTTTCCCCTAAATTTAATAATTAAATCCGTTAAAATAGTTAAGCTTCAAATTGAAACAATCGCTAGCTCACATATTATGCTATACTATCAATATATGATATTAATATTTTTATTATGTACTTTAAACTTTTAAATAAAGTAACGATGTTATATTTCAGTAATAAGTTATTATTTAGAATATTAATTATAACTGATATTAATATCATAATACGAGTATATTAATAGGCAGTAATTCAGTACTGAAGACGTCGAGTTCGATATTTATATCCGATTCGCCATAAAATCAAAGTATTAATACTATCTATAATAGGTAAAAAAGATGAAATCGCTACTAAAGCCACATGGACTATAAAAAGCAGAGAAATAACTAGCGTGTATTATTAATAATTATTTTGCGCACAACTCAATTAACTTATATTAATATGAGTGTATTTATATAGCAGAAAATATGAGAGTATCTACTACTTTATGATAAAAATACATAAATAACTTGATATTTAATTTCAATGATATATATTATAAATAAGATATCAGGACTATTTATAATATTCAGTCTAATGTGAAACCACGTAGACTATTTCAAGATATTGTAGGTGAGGCTTATTAACTACTAATCATTGAGAAGTAGTAATCCATATTTATTAATTTTGTCATGCAATATACTTATTGACGGTAGGTGAGACTACTGAGAGATCACCGAATTTTATATTAAGAGTGAATGTGAAACATAATTAAAAAGAGTGGCATTATATCGCATATACAAAAATTTCATTATAGATATTGAAAGTATTGGATATTATATAAATTTACTTATTACTGCATAATTTTACGCTTGGCTTTAATTAATCTTAGAAAATTTATATAATTTATATATATTTACTTATTCAATAATATACTGTTATACTAATCACTTATATATAGTATATATAATATTAAGTTTAACAGTTTTGTCAGGCTCACAATGATATTTATAAGGCTTAATCAAAAACTATCTTATATATAATACTCATCATTTAATTTAGGTCCTTATAGTTTTAAATGATTATTTGACTAGATTATTTAATATATAACTTTATTATATAATATATTATATGATATTTTTTTATATATCTAAGTAGATAAATATGATATTAATAGTATATAATAAATATAAAATGTATAAAACACTACGACTTAGTATTAAGGCCTCTTAGGAGTATATATATTATAGTAGAGTAAGTATATATGGTTAAATATTTATCGGTATATTAGGTCAGTTTTATTTAATTATATTATTTAGTTATGAGTTAGGTAAAGTTAGGTTATGTAGGTATTGTTAAATTAAAGATCTATTTAGACAAAGTTATGTTCAATTATTAATTTATAAATGATATTTTATTAATATTCCTAGAAAATTATAAAATATAAATGGTTGTTATGCGTGAATAATATCGTCACTCATACAATTAAGTTTATCTTTTGGGAAATATGATATATTTAACTATATATATATATAATAATTCAATATTTAATCAAAAATAATATATACACTTTACGTCATGCTAAAATTACATATCTAGATAGAGATTGAATTATTGAAAATGGAGTAATTTTTTACCACTCACATATTTCTATTATCATTATAGGCTCTATATTCTCCAATATATGTTTATTTTATTACTATGTATAAATACAAAACACCTTTTACGCATATATAGTAATTATTATACTTTTATTTAACATACTATTTTATACTCAACCAATAAATATATATAATTAATATATAATATAATAAAACATATCTTAAATAGGTATAAATAAGTGTTATTAATTATACTTCTAGAAATATAATTTATATGATTAATTATATATTAATATATATATATATATATAATATATATATATTATATATATTAATATAATTATAATATATATTAATATATCAATTATAATATATTATATATATTATATATATATTATATTATATTAAACTACATTTTATATATATATATATATTATATATATAATATTAATATATATCATAATTCATTATATTAATCATATATACTATATATATATATCATTATAAGTATATAATATAATATATTATAATATATTATATAAATAATATATTATTATTATATATATATTAATATATTATATATATATATATTATAATAATATATATATATTATATATATATAT
>JABUQX010111533.1:0-5000 GCA_015478945.1 Trachelipus rathkii | reverse complement strand
GTTAGTGACAGGTTGTGTTTTATCATATAGATAGGAGATGACGACTCATACGTAAAAAAAAAAAGTTTTTTATTGTTTTTTCTTTTTCTTCATCTGTTGATCTTTTTTAATCTAATTATTTATTTCCTAAAAAGGAAAGTTTCCTCCCGCTTACCATTCCTCTATAACCCTTAAGTGTGAGCTCGTTCCGCAGTCTTAAAATAATCTGGTCCTAAGCCTTAACAAGAACCGTGGACGGACCCTCACTGTGGTATCTCGTCAAGGTGGGGTTCATATCCTGGGTTAGGTCTGCAACCATACCACCCCTCACAAAACCCCGCCATTCACTCCTATTATGCACCTTTCTTCTCGCCTCTGCCAAACTTACATTCCTTTCCTTCAGATATTTCTTTACTTACTCAATCCACTTTTTTTTTGGTCTCTCAGTCGGGAGATTCCCAGCACACTCACCACCACTATATCCGTTTAAACCAACTATTATACATGAACACAGGTAACAACATACCCTCATTCAAAACCCTGGATCACTCAAGACTTAGTCTTTTTGTATCCACCAAGGATATAATTGCACCAGCCACCTTCCTACCATTCACAACTTTTCTACTTCATTCTGTACCATCCGTTCCCTTTTCATCCAACATATATCCTAAATTCTTAAATTCAGACACTTGCTCCAAATGATCACCATCCAACATGATTTCATACCGATGATTCTCCTCGCCGACAACCATCACCTTACTTTATCTACGGTTACTTCAAACCCCTCCTTTTACACACCCTGCCAAACCCTTCTACCATTTCTTTCAAACTTTCTTCAGATTCACCACCCAAAACCAAATCATCTGCGTACAATAAGCAGGGCACCCTACACTCCCTTCAATTCTCCATCAGTCGAATACATTCCACTACCATTCCTACCTCTATTCATCACTCAGTCCATATCGAATTAATAACCAAGGGTATTATAATATATATATATATATATATATATATATATATATTATATATCATATATATATATAATAAGTATATATATATTATATATATATATATATATATATATATATATATGCTTTTAAAAAGAAATATATTTCTATTTCTGCTTGATTTCAAATAGAATATAGCAATATACTGTTGGAAAAAAAAGCTTATATTTATTACTCTCCATTAATTCTTGGATAGAATTTTTGAAATTAATACACGTTTACAATATTTGTATGTTAAAATATTACCCAATGAGTTAAAAAAAGGTAAATATTTTAAAAATTGAAGCTATTAGCTGCATGAAGAAGGTTTTTTAATAAAAACGACAAACTGAAACTAAAAAACATGAAAAATTTATTTTCATAAAACAATTACTTAAGAAAAAAACTTTTCATCACTATATATATATATTATAATATTATAATATAATATAGAATATATATATATATATATATATTATATATAATATATAAATTTATATTATAATATATATATATATATATATATATATATAAATATATATATATATATTTATATATATATATATATGTGAGCCGGAGCCGGGAGTCGGAGCGGGAGTCAAGTGGAATCGTCCAAAGATTACTGCCTCGTAGAACCTGATTTACGCGGTATAAATCCAGACCACTTTTTTGCTATGAGAATAACTGTAGCACCATTCCAATATTTCCTACGAATTGAGCCAAAATGCCTTGCTTCATTTGCCGCATCATTTTAACAAAACATCGATCATATAAATTCAGATATTTGCAAAAGTTATTAACCTAGCAAGTAAAGACCCTCCCAAGATCACCTCGCAACTGCACTTATCCATAATTTTCAGGAGTGATGCAGCTAATTGATCCGCATAATTGGTTTACAATTTTCCAATTATTTTTTTGTGCTGATGGTTGGTGAAACCTTATTTTATACCATTCAAGTATGGTCTTAATGTTTAATTTTTGTTTTGCTTTTTTAAAAAAAATTAAATAAGAAAAAAGATAAAATTATAAAATGTCCGCATGATCAAAAAATGGGAAAGTGTAATTCAAAGTTTATCCCAAGTTCACTCACCCCTTTGCCCGTTCAAATTGGAGTATTTTGGGGAAGACATTAATTAAACAAAGGGGATGTTTTAATTTTGGGGGTATGAAAAAACCAACCCGTGAACCTAACCAACACAGACTAAGAATTTTTTTTTTGTTAAATAAAACTCATACGTCATGGGTCATATATACTATATATTATATATATATATATTATAATATTATAATATATATATATAATATATATATATATATAATATATATATATATATATATATATATAGTAATATATATATATATATATATATATATAATATATATATATTATATATATACATATATATCATTATATATTAATTAATATATATAATATAATATATATATATAATATATATATATTTATATATATATATATACATATATTAATATATATATATAAGTCGCAGATGCGTCAACATGGCGTTGGTTCGATACAAGTTTCTCGAAGAAACCCGCACTGATTTTTCAGATTTGAAACAGTGAGGGAAGAAATCGTCGAACTTCAAATGGCACCCCCTCTACTCCTGTGGAGGGCAATCCTTGGTACGGACCACCAGCATCACGTCTGGGCTCATAGATATCCGTCTATATTCTCTACCTTTTTAATCTTGGGGTGCGTAAGTCTGGCGTATGCGTCCCCCAATCCCCCTATTAGACGGCGACTAAAGAATTAACATCCAGTCCCAAGATCCCCACCTCCGCCCCCAGGCACTCCCGATTATTCAAACAAATTCCACACTTAACTCAAAGAACTATCTCCGCATATTCCATATAACAACATGCTCCAGACATATCCATCAAACATATCCCCCACAAAAACAAACCGGAGTAATGCTGCCCCGTTAACGCTCTGGGCACCATCCCTCCCCTTTCAGGAATATAAATATTAAAATTCATAATGCTTCCTCCCCCCCCACTGTCAAAGATATCCCTCCCCCCATTGTCAAAAATATCCCTCCTTGACAAATGACGACACAATCCTTCCCTGACAAATGTCGACACAGGAAACATCTCTTGCTAGACTGCTCGACTGACGGATATTATAAAAGTTTTGAAACAATCATCTTTCTGACGGATCCCCGGGTCCGGCCTCTCATGGTGGCACAATATCTCTCAAGAACACCAGTTTGAAGTAAGGGGGACGGGGGTGGCTACCAATCAAGTATATTATAGATATATATATACTATATATAATAATATATATATATTATATTATAATATATATATATATATATATAATATATATATATATATTATATATATAATATAAATTATTATATATCTTAAAGTATTTGTATTATTTATTAGTAATATCTTTTGCTAATTTTTCTGTTGGGTAATATTCGTATTAACTAATGGGAAGATTAGGATCGGACCCGAACTAGTCGCGAATATATTAAAAAGTCTTGATCCTCTAGCGATTAATACTATCAAGTATATCTATATATATTATATATATATATAGTATTATTATATTATATATATATATAATATAATACTATATATATATATATATATATATATAGTATATATATATGATTGCTGGTATTTTGGTTGAAAGAATGCGTCAAGTTATTGAGAACTGATTGGCGAAGAACAAAGGGCATTTAGAAATGGTAGAGGATGTGGGGACCAAATTTTCACATTGAAACAAATGATTCAGAAAATGAGAAGAAGAAGAAACTATACTTAAGTTTTATGGACTTGCAATTGGCGTATGACAGGATTAATAGGGAAGCTCTGTTGGGGGTATACGATATATGGTTTGGTGCGTAAGCTTCCGAACGAATCAAAGTATGTATGACGATGCGAAGCTTGTTTAAGAGCAAATGGAGTTGAAAGTGAATGATTTAATACTAATATTGGAGTGAGCTAGAGATGTGTAATTTTTCCATGGCTATTTAATTTGTATATGGATGAAGTGATGAAATAGTTAGAGATAAGGGTGGTAGGGGAAGAAATTAGACTGATTGAAAATGGAAGAGAGTGGAGGGTACCCAGCTTATTGTACGCTGATGATTTGGTTTCGTGTGGCGAATCAAGCAAGTTTAAGGGAATTGTTAGAGGGGTTTGAAAGTAAATGCAGATATGAGTAAGGTGATGATAGTGAGTGGGGAGAGTCCGTGGTGTTTAATCATGTTGGATGGTGAGCAATTGGAACAAGTATCTAGGTTTATATAAATAGGCTATATGTGAGATGAATAGGGAGGGAACGCATAATGCAGAGTGTAGTAAGAAAGTTGTGAATGGTAGGAAGGTGCAATGAACTCCATAGTGGGTACAAAGGAACAAAGTGTTGAGTGCGCTAGGGTTTTCATAGGGTTCATGTTGTTACAGGTGTATTATAGTGGTTAAAACTATGTGTGGAACAAGTGGTATGGATTTAAGGTTCAATCTGTTCAGATTGACAATCTTAGGTGGGTTAATGAACATATTAGGAAGTTGGGTGGTGTGAAGAAAGGCGTAAATGAGTGAATAAAAGAATGTGTATTAAGATGGTTTGGTCATATGGAAAGGATGGATGATTGTCAGTAGATTAAGCGGATTTAGAGCTTTGAGAGGGCAAAAAATCGACCGTCTGGGAGACCTTTATTGATTGAGTCAGTAAAGGAATGCGAGTTTGGCAGAAGGTGAGAAGAAAGGTGCATAATAGGAGTAAGCGGGGTTTTGTGACGGGGGGTATGGTTGTGGGCCTGGGCTAAGGAGAAAACCCTACATTGAAAGATACCATAGTGAGGTTCTCGTCAGTCTTGTGAAGCCCTAGGTGATTTTTTTTTTAAAACTGCGATGAGCTCTACTTAAGGGTAATGAAAGTGATAGTTTCCTTTCCCTTACGTCATGTTCTTCTACTACTTTCTGTTCCAGTGTATGGTGCGCACCTCACCCCCAATCTGATAAAAAATGATACTACTATATACTTATATATATCTCTCT
>JABUQX010111532.1:0-11329 GCA_015478945.1 Trachelipus rathkii | reverse complement strand
TTTTTTTTTTTTTTTTTTTTTTTTTACTTACATTTTTCCTGCGCCCACGGGCAAAAGCCCTATTCAAGAGGGTGTTACACAACAAAAATTTTCAAACTAAAATATATATACGCAGATGAGCACAGACGCGGCTTTAAAGTGAGGGAGATTAAATTGAGTAGTACCACAGAAGATGGAAGAGAATTCCACAGGACAGAGGGGCAGACAAAGAAGAAGCCCCAAGCGAACTAGTCTGGAGTTGCCTATCGCATCAACACAAACTCAAGTTCGCCGACAACAGCACCCTTTGACTTGCGAGACGTCTTAAAGAGGGCGGCAACGCCAGTGGAAGCTCCTCGAGCAACCTGCCCTACGGGTACCCTAATGAAAGAGATAAGCACACCAACATCGCGCCAAGATCAGGGGTCAAGTGAACTAGAAGTACAGGACAGTTTATAAAGTCTCTTTAGCCGGTTGACTCGGACCCTATCAAAAGCGGGTGAAACCTTGCGCCCCCCAATATGAAGCAGGTACTCCATAACAATGGGCGGACTGAACCCTTCGTATAACTGGCAGAACTTGAAGAGGAAAAAAAGTCTCGCAGTCTACACAGAACCGTTTCTTTGAGGCGCCCCTAGCAACCATTGTGATGGGAGGTTTCCAAGACATTTTTTGTTTGTTGAAGGTCCAAGCTGTGTATATTGCAACAGGGAGAGACGAAGAACCGTCGAACGAGATAGGAACGTATAGTATAGTGTCTTATTAGAGAGGTAGATTTGTAGAAGTGGCTTTTAAAGAATTAAATTCACAAGGTGAGAGGACGACCCCACCCGGAAATTCTACACAGATCAGCGAGAATGGAATCGGAAAGAATTAAGACGAGAGAGGCAATTTTCTAGAAGTAACGATAGGAAGCAGAATTGAATGATGTGAAGTAATGGAGAGAGGTTCGAGTCACATCGCGGCATCATATGTGACTCAGAGTTACGATGTTGCAGACGCTGAAGTGGTGAGTGGGAAGGGAATTTCATGGCCAATATTTTACCGCGCCTGACCTGTTCGACCAGCATATTGTGACCGCGACCTTTCTGGGCTGACTTTTTGGGCAGTCCTGATTTTTAGCTTAAATTTTTTAGGGCCTCTGACCTTTTTGGCACCATCATTTTGAGAAACCCGGATTTTGGAAACCCGGATTTTTGAGACCCGATTTTTGAGTAACCTCGGATTTTTTGGAGAACCCGGAATTTTTTGACGAACCACAGAATTTTGGGGAACCCATTATTTTCGAGAGAACCCGCAAGATATTTTGGGTTGAAGACCAATTTTTTGAGAACCCAGAATTTTTGGAACGCCTAATTTTGAGAACTCCTAACTTTTCTGCACCGATTTTTCGTGGCAACCCATAATTTTTGCAACCCTTCGAAAAGGTTGACGCCAAACGTTTGCGCGCAACCGTTGTACAATTGCCCACCCCTAATTTTTCGACCAAAACGTTTGGTCATCCATGCGGTCAATCTTGCGCCCCCCCTAATTTTTGCCCACCCTTAGGGCTAGCCCTTATTTTTTGCTATTTTGGCTCAAACAACGGGAATGTTTCCTCCGCGCCCACACACACACACACACACACCACACTACCACACACCACACACACTACACACACACACACGCCTCGCAACACCTCACCCAGCCTACCCATAGCCTACACCCAGCCTCCACATAGACTACAACCAGCCGATACATCGGCTACAGCAACACAGCACATAGCGTACTGATCCTGCTCCTCTCGTCCTCACCTAGCCTACACCTATCACCTAGCTGATTCTGCACAAATCGAGGCCGCTCTCACAACTAGCTGCTCATGAGCTTGGAGCAACCTACACTAGCCTCCACCCAGCAGTTCTAGGACCTGACCAGACCTATACCACTCTGACCTGACCATCCTGGACCTCTTTGGGCATTGACCTTGACCGCCCTTGACTGACCTTTTTGACCTTGACCTTTGACCTGACTTTTTTGACCTTGATTTTTTAGCTACTTTGCAGAAAACTTAATTTGGCAACCCTAATTTTTTGCAGCCCTATTTTTGGCAACCCTAAGTTTTTTGGCCACCCCTAATCTGGATGTGGAAATTTCCGAAAGCCATAAAATGATTTCGCTAATTACATGCGAGTTCATGTATGTAGTACTCCATCCATTTACTAGACGGAAAACAATTTCCTTCTTACCTGATACACAAGTGCATAAATTTAAGTTTCAGTTTGAAATTATATTTATTAAAATAATAACATATTCTCGATTCTTGTCTATACTGTAATACCTTTGGACATGGTATTGGCATACGTGGTATAAAAAAGGCTTATCCTAATCCTAAATTTAGGCCTAATATTAGGATAAGCCCACACTTTACAGCATAAAAGGTCAGTTGAAATATATTTTGACTGATAGAGAGTAATTCCAAGGATAATAAAGAGGATTTCCTAAATTTAGGGCTAAAGTAGTATCATCGCATTTCACAGAAAGAGCCCAGTTCGTATCCTGTAACGATTGCGCGGTGTTGTGTTTTTTCTCGTGTTGGATTGTTAATGTAAATAGATAACAACCAAAATCCAATTATTTAAAAAACTTTACAATGTTTTTGTTAACAGTCGAGCGATTATATTAATTAAGTTGAAGATATGTTATTTTTAAATAAAAATATAGAATATATTTAATAAGAATACATGTTATCGTAACAAAAGTAACTGATTTGTATTATTTATATACTTATTACATCGCTAAAGATGATGCTATAGAAGCAGTAAGCAATAGAACCAAACTTGCATGCTTGGGTAGAGGAGGTGCTAGGAGCTGACCTTACGTTATTGCTTTAAGACGGAGAAATAGCCCTGCAAAAACATCATAAAATTTATAAAGTTATTTAAACTGTAGATTATAAAATTCTATAAACAAAATTTATCTAAAAGTTAATAAAAATCTTTTATGAAACATAGTCACTGCTTGTGCAGTTGTTGTTCGTTCAATGTTATTATATTGATAATATAATTTAGTGTTATAAACATAAAAGTTTAATAATTATCGTTATATGAAGTGATGTGCTCGTGGTTGTGGTGGTGTAAGTGGTGCGTTGTGATGTGTGTGTGTGGTTATTAAGTTAATCTGTGGGTGACTGTAAGTTAAATCTGCTGTGTGATAAGTTAAAGCTGTTTCTCTGTAAACTTTACCTGTTTTTAAGTAAAAATCGTGGTGGCAGTTTAAGTTAAATCTCGTGTGAGTGTACTAAAATCGTGTGTGAGTGTAGTAACAATCTGGTTGAAGGTAGTAAATCTCGTGTAAAGTAAAATCTGCGTGGAGTGTAAGTAAATCTGTGTGTGCTTCTTTGCTACTATATGGGGACAGAAACGTCTTATTGTAAATGTAAGTCATAAGTGAAATTGTTGTATAAGTGTCATAGTGATGTGTGTATAGTGTGTAAGGGTGCATGTGTGTGTGGGGGGTGTGTGGTGGTTTGTGTGTATGTGTGTTCTAATAATAATATATGAACAAGAGCATAAAGTGAACATACAGATCAGTAAAATAACAAGAATAAACGAAAATAAAAATAATATAAAAATACAGATAAAATAAATTAAAAGAAAAAAAGAATAGCAATTATAACGTATTAAAAACAATAAAATACATAATAAGAGTAAAATTAATAAATAAAAAAAAGATAAATAAAAAGATTAAAACAACAATAAATAATATAAATAAAATAAAAAGAATAAAAAGCATAAATAGAAAGTATTAAAACAAAAAAGAAACATAAATCGTTCAATACTATCGAGTCTAGCCCGTACACTCCCAATAGTAATAAGCCACGAACATAGACTATTCAACTACGCATTAAACATGAGACACAGCGAAAGTTCTTAAAACCATAGTTAAGCAGCCTCTAAGCCAGCTAAAACCCAAGACGACCACATTACACATAAAATCACCCATCCTTACTGTCGAATGTACGAAGTATAACACCTCTATTGATTATCTCGATTTACCTGCTCTTAGTAGAATGTTATGCAAATATGAGTTTAAGCAGTAACAAACATCGCAGTTAATGCAGTAAACATGAGCTAAAGCAGAATAAGTGAGTTGAAAGCAAATAAAGCAGTTAAAACAAAAGCATACTAAGCCTCGTTGCTAGGTAACACTCTATTGATTTACCGTATTAACTGCTTTAAGTAGTAAAAGTTCATGTTTTTAATTAAATATAATAACACTAGTAATAAATGATATATATTACCTTTCACAATTTTACAACACCATAGACAATTTTTAATAAATTTAAAATAGAAAAGTTTAAATAAAAGTATTGAGATTCTATCTCTAGGGTTAAATAATAATAATTAGTCTGTAATAATTTAAAATTTTACAATCGCGAAATAAATAAAATAAAATGTTAAGTATGAAATAAAAAATAGAACGAGCTCATAGCATTTTTAAGAAATTCTTTGAAACTTTGATATGTCAATTCATTATCCTCTTTATAATTTGAAAGAAATTCATTTGAATGTTACATTGATATCAATTTTTGTCGCGCGGAATATGCGCCCTGCCGCGCGCACCGCCGCGGGTACGCGACACATATCACGCCTGCAGGACGACACGCCCCGCCGGACCGACCGATTATAGCCGGATGCCGGCGCAACGCCGCGAGGCGTACGCGAATCGCGCCTGCAGCCGACGCTACGCGAGTCTAAGTAACTGCACCGGCCACCTAGTCAAGCCCCCCAACGCCACATGCTGATTTACTTAATTCTTCGGCGCGTTGCGGAACTGGCATTGTCTTTGCGCCACCGCGATAGGGCTACATCGCACTACGCCCTGTGCTGCAGAGCTTATTGATCCTAGAGCGTCAGACGACTAATATTACAACTTGTCTTAATGAGTGCGCGTAAAGCAATGACCATCAAAGGAATGTCATCAAAGATCGATCCATCAATATAGACGTATCAAAAGATGACGTCATCAAAAAGAAGTCATCAAGATGAACCTTCAAAGTTGCAGGCAATCAATGCGAGAGCATTATGCTGGCATCAACATTGAGCATCAAGTGAGGATCAAAGTTGAGCATCAAATAAATCGAGTGTGTGAGTGCTAATGTAGTATCTGGGGCAGATGTTGCCCGTAACTGTTCCATGTTAACGTAAAGATCAATAACGCTGACTGACCATAAGCATCATAGAATGGCGCTATAAGTGTGTGCGTTGTTCGTGGTGGTGTCTGTGTCGGCTTGTGTTGTGAGTGTTCAATTAGATAGATCCATATACATGCCCCTTCAAGTTAGGAACGAAATAGACGGTGCGCCAACGAGTGTAATTGGAGGGCCAAAATAAACCATGTATCTGCAGTAAGCCTTTTAAATTCATGTCAAACAAGGTTAAGATCAAAAACGAAGCCCTAAAGAAAGGACAAAATTACCGTGTCCAAATGACCATGAGAAAAATTACGGGGCAAATTGACCATGCCCTCTACCACCTCCCCAAGGTCCCCCACTACATTTGTTACATTAAGACAATCAACAAAATAGATCTAAGCCCCCCTACAATGAAGATCAAAATTACCGCGCGGCACACAAAATAGCCCATCGTCGAAAAACTATCATCGGTACGCGTAAATAGTACAATCACTTAACGACTGTTGCCTTACGTCCAACCAGCATTTTGCGCTACCATTCCTCTCGGGGTGACAAAATTAGGAGTTTGCCGAACAATTAGGGGCCAAAAATTAGGTTGCCAAACTTAGGCTGCAAAAATAGGTCGCCAAAAAAATTAGGCTGGCAAAAAGTCAGGTAAAGAAAGCGTCAAGGTCAAACAAAGCAGTCAGCGTAACACACGTCAAAAGTCACAAAGGTCTAGTCAAACGGGGTCAAGGTCAGTAAAGGTTCAAAGGTCAAGGTCAGCTTTAGTCAGTCAGGTCAGGGTCATCTACCAGTTCAAGCCAAGGGTCCAGGATGTCAATCACAGCTATGCTCTGTCAAGGACTTCCTAGAATCTGCTGGGTGGAGCTAGGTGATAGTAAGGTAACAGCTGGTGGAATCTATGGGTGTAGTGTAGCTAGGGAGGATGTGGGCAGGGTGGTGTTAGCTAGCGTGAGGCTAGGGTGTGCGAGTGTAGGCTATTGTAGCGTGGTGTGCTATGTGTAGGCGGGCTGTAGCTCTGTGGAGGCTGGTGTCGCATTTATCTCCTCGACAGCCCTGATACGGCTATATGGACGCACCGTACGGTGCTGGTGCTGTATCTGTTGTGGCGCTGTGTGGTGTGTGGTGTGTGTGGTGTGGTGTGGTGCGGGTAATGGTGATATGTTAAACGAAATATCAAAAACATTCGCGGAAAGTTCTCAAAAATTAGGGGGGCCAAATTGACCCATGGCTGCCAAAGGTTTGTCGACAAAATAGGGATGGAATGTTCAACGGTTGCTACGCAATCCGTTTTGCGAAACCTTCTTCGAAGGTTGCAAATAGGTGTGCCGAAAAAATTAGGGTTGCCAAAAAATTAGGGTTCTCAAAAAATTAGGTTCTCAAAAAATTTGGGTCTCAAAAAATTGGGTTCTCAAAAAAAATTGGATTCTCAAAAAATTTGGTTCTCAAAAATTGGGTTCTCAAAAATCGTTCTCAAAAAATCCGTCTCGAAACGGTTCTCAAAAATCGGTCTAAAAAACCGGATTCACAAAAATTTGGTTGCCCAAAAGTCAAGGCCCAAAAAATTTGGGTAAAAAAATCAGGATGCCCAAAAAGGTCAAGCCCAAAGGTCGCTGTCAGAAAAGTCAAAATCAGTGAGGTAAAAAATTTCATGCATATACCCTTCCTACTACGAGAAGATCAATAATGAAACGCAGGGCATAAAGCTAGGAATAAGCCAGACCCTGTAGACACCACATGACAAGAGAAAAGTCGCCCCATCACATCACAGCAATTGCGCGATTGAAGGAAAGCTAGAATATGTAGCAAGAAGAGGAAATCCAAGGAGGGAGCTTGGAGCGAGAGCCGTTTAGCTGCAACCCGGTCAAATGCTTTGGTATGTCAAGCCACCACGCAAGTCCCCCGTAATTCCTGAGGTGGAAAACCATAAATCTGTTAGAGAGGAAGTATATCACGTCAGACATCGAATCGCCGAAACCTTACTGCGTCGGAAAAGAAGGGAAAGAGATTCCTGATGGTCTAAGAAAGAGAGAAAAGGTTTCAAAGACTTGATAGCATAAACAGGTTAGCTATAGCGTAGTAGAGGATCAGATCGGCTCCTTTTTGTCGGAAAGGTGACATATGACGCGATCGCACCTGAGGAAGTGCTTAGATGAGGCAAGAGATATAGATTGAACAAGGAGGGGCGACAGCAGCACACCTCAATCTGGGAGAGACCATCGGGCCACCCTCCTAACTTGCCAGATTTCAGGATCCCATGCACCCGATCAATGTAATCTCATGCAAAGGCATAGACACCTGAGAAAGAGAAGAGAGGAGAGAAAGCCAGAATCGTCAGGGGAGTAGAGAAATAGGAGCCGAGAGATTGTCCTGTCAGTGAAGATTAGTAACAGAACCATCAGACGATACAGAGAGAAGGTTAATTTACAAGAAGTGTTCGAGATTTTGCAAGAGGCAAAGATTTATCAGAGGAAACCAGGTTAGCCATCTCGGATAAAGTCCGCTTTTGCTCGTCGAAAGTATCCCTGCAAACGATTTCTAGCTGATAAATAGCGAGGGATAGCTGAGAAGAGATTTCACCCCCGATACGCTTGTCTCTAGCCTGAATCCAGAGAGCAATTCCGATCGAACCATGTTATGAGAGAGGAAAGATTTTTGAAGAAGAATAACCTGCTATCCCAATCAACTCTACAGCTTCCACCTTGTCGCAAACCGAGCATACCAGAGGAAAGCAGTATTCCAATTATAGTAGAGAAGCAGCGCAAACCCCCCAATCGGCCCGATCAGTGCCAGAAAAACGCACAGGGCAGGATGGAGCTGGGAGAAAGTATTAAATTAGAGATATAATTGTGGTCAGATATACCAAAGAGCGAAGTTCTTATTATAGAGAGAAGGCTAGTGGTGAAACATAGTCAAGCGACCATCATTTTCGTGTTCAGAATTGGTAGACGATCGAATTGTGTGGTTCTTAGTTAGTATTGCCAAGTCGTTGATGCTGATGATCAGGCCTCTCCCACAATCGTATGAAGAGGATCCCACCATTCAGTTTGTGTACATTTGAAATCCCCTGAAGAGACCTATTTTGGTAAAGATAATACATCTCGGAGAATAGGTAAGTTCAAAAGCGTTGAAAATCTGTTTGTTAGGGACATGCAGAAGCACAGATTATTTCAGTGAAGGAATAAGATTTTAACCACGAACATCGAAATTACGTGATTCGAGATTCACGAGTCGGACGTTTATTGTATTTAAAAAAAAAAGGAATGTTAATGTTAACATAGGCAAATACTCCACCCTTTAGACGGAAATTATGATAATATGTTGGATACGTTTAACGAGTTAGAGGATGAATTCTTAGCCTTGAGTCTCAGACAGAGCAAAAGATTAGGGTAAGAGGAGTTGGTATTCCACGGAAGCAGAGTTAGAATTTAGCCACGGATGTGTTAAATTTAATGGAGCAATGGCCAATTCTGCCATCTCCCACGCATCACAACACAACAACACACACACACACACACCACACAACACTACAACACCACACACACACAACACACGACACACGACACACGACACAAAAGCTACAACAAAAGGAAAAATCGGTAACCTAATCAAACGCTAAACCTAAGTTAAAAATTTTATGTGCTAAAATAATTAAAAATCAGATATTATATAAATAAAATAAAACTCAACTTACGTACTTCCAGTTACCTACTAAAATTCGCACCAAAAAACAAAAACGACAAGAAAGAAAAAAAAATTAAACTGAAATCTATCTTTTAAAAACTCCACGGGCAAAACTTCACTGAATCTAATGTACACCAATATATGATTTATAAAAACTTAATTAAAACAAAATAAGAGTCAAACATACACTTTCACCAACACCTTCATACAAATAATAAATAACAATAAATACATAAATTAAACTATCAGCGCACTCAAAAGCACGTCCGCACTTCACAATGACCAACAACTAATAGAGGTCCAAGACATTTTTATTTCGACCAGAAGTTTATGTTATTCACAGCAGAGACTTAGAGCCTCGAAGGAGATAGAAGTGGGGAGGTGTTTGGCGGAACGGTAGATTTAGTGTTTTTTACAGAAATGAATTTGACGAGAATGAGGTGGCCCCACAGGGAAACCTATCCAGATCGCAAGGATAGAATCGGAAAGATGAAGGAGAGCAATTTAGAAGCAGAGACAAATATTTGAAATTGCGTAGAAGAATGGAGGGTAGTTTCGTATAGAGACAGAGAAGTACCCTGAAATGGTGTGAAAGTAGGATAAGTTGCATGAACGGACTTGCGAAACACAATTAACAGGAAGGAAAGTCCGCTCTACAACACTGCTGATATAGAGCGTCGAGAGAACCTAGACAAGTAAGCAAGAGAAGGAAGGAAACCAAGGAAGGAGTTAGGCAGGACGCGTGCACCGGTCAAGCTTTGGATATGTCAAGCGCACCACCCATGACTCCCCACGACCCGAAGGGGACATGTCAGCAAGATAGAACGTATGTAACCATTTGATGGTATGATAGGAAAGAATATCGGCAATGGAAAGGAAAGAGGGGAATGAGATCCAGAAAATGAGAGTTAAGGATAAATACAAAGATCTTACAACAATACAGATTACGCGAGAGCTATAAAGTCAGAGCTAAAGGGTTCAGAACGGCTACCCTTCTTCGGAAGTCTGAACATTTTTACTATTTCTACACTTAGGAAAAGTGTTGCACACAGAAGAATTGAACAAGAACAGACTGGCGCCAACTCAGAAGCACGCTCCCTCAAAAACATAGGGAAGAATGTTGTGCTGATAGCTTATAAAAGCCAATTTAACGTCCATATCTGACAGAATCCTATAATCCAATCACATGTGATCTCAGATAAAGAAATGAAACACTTGAGAGGCGAAGGAGTAGGATGTGGTGGTGGATTGCTACAGTTGTTCAAGGTTGAGTTAGATGAAAAAAAGATGCCGAAACGATTGGTCTTTGAGCAGGAATATTAGCTTAGTTTGATATTCATCAGAGAATAAAAAGAGGGAAAGTTGATTTATAGGTGATGGTTTTGGCAAGGTCTGAAAATGTCACTTGGAAAAATGAAGAGGTCAGCAGCAAATGTAGGTTTTATTTTTCGAATGATACTCCTGCAATGTCCTCTGAATGAAAATTAACAAGATTGATAGAAGAACAACAAACTTTACGTTCCCGATATGGTGAAAATATAAACTTTTCACACAAGCTTATTAATGTCTTATTAATGTGGACTTTCAGCAATTTTTTTTACTGGAAATACATTTTTCATAATACAATGCTTAATTGAAACATTTTTAAATTTTGTAGTAATTATAGAACCTCATGCATGACTTACCCAAACGGTTTCTCCAGATTTCTGTTTTTTCTGCCGTAGTTTCTCTAGCGAAGGTGGGGCGATTAGAACGACGTACGGCATCAAATCTGAATTTTTGAGCATTTTTAAAGAGAGGGGATGTAAATTTAAGACGCAAATTTTCCCGGAATTGACGACCGCTCGAATCGCGTCTAAACTTGTGCCGTAGTAGGCTTTTTCGTATTCTCCGTGTTCTACAAATTTTCGTGATAAAATATCTGCTTCGAATTGTGTTCGGGAAATGAAATGGTAATCCTGCCCATCTACCTCTGCATCCTTTTTAACTCGAGATGTATCTGAAAAAAAAAAAAAAAAAAAAAAAAATGATTTTTTAAAAATTATGAATCGGCTTCATAAATTTCTAAAGTTGGAAAATATAACCAAATTTTCTATCAAAAATAGTCTTAATTATTTAACTAACTAACTTTCTATGCTTTAGGTTCAGATTTATTTCAATATATCCACATTATAATAGATACTTAAACAGCAAAAAGTTTAGAGATTGCTTAAGCGGATTTAAAAATCTTGATTCGCTGGGCTCTCTGCTTAAAGATCTTCTCCAAGATCTTTAAAGAATCTTTACAATAGATCGCACCTTTAAAGTACAATTACTGAAGGTTTTGCTTACTTATATTCTTTTGATAATTTTCTTAAACTCTGATAAAGGAGCCCATTCTCCTATATATTTTTTAAATTCAAAATTCTTACTATGAATAAAACTGAGATTATTTGGACGGAGTTATTTAATTAATCCCACAAAATAAAATTTTAAACTTACTTTACCATT
>JABUQX010111531.1:7500-17007 GCA_015478945.1 Trachelipus rathkii | reverse complement strand
GTGAAATAAATATCCTTCAAACTTCATGAAAATATTAAAAAGTGACCAAAGAAAAATTGAGATTAATAGCACCATTTGCTCTCAATTCATTTATTAGCCACAGTCAAAACGCCAATCAAAATAACACCTATAAAGAATTGTTGAACACAATCAGAAGAACCTATTCCCTATCAGAAAGACCAAAACACACGTGACGTCACACAAATAGAAATTGGCGCCACAACGATGTCTCCCTACAGCAAATTCCTCATCTCGTTGAGAGAGTCCATGGGTGAGAGAACAGCGAAAATATCTCAAATCAATTAGAGAACCTGCTTTAGTGACAAAGAATTTATCTAAAAAAGACTTCAACCCAACGGATATGTACGATAAATCGTCCACAAAAATCTCGCTCATCGTGTAAGTATACACACCTACTCGCCTTATGCTGGGCGACACTTATGTGCAGATCACACAAAATTAGAAAATAAAAATAAAGAAAAATGAGAAGTTTGCAGTGTTTGCCAATACCACCTCCTTGCCACCATCCTGAAAAATTTAGGTCACGCTGTAAAAGAAAAAACAAAGCGAGCTGCTCCCCCAAAGCATCTCCAAACCCCCTTTTTTCCCTCCATCCAAGTAGTGGTAAAATAGCTTTTGAAATTTCAAACGTAGAACAACCTCGGTGAAAAATAAATGTATATAATGAATAAATATTAAAAACCACCACTTAAATCTGAAATGATCCAAAAACTAACTACTACTGCTACTACTGAAACTACGCACTACTACTACTAACTAATAATAATAAAATAATTAATAATAATAATAAATAATTAATAATAATAATAATAATAAAATATAAATAATAATAATAATAATAATAATAAAAAAAAAAATGCATAAAAATAAACAATAAAAATAAAATGAAATAATAATACTCCTACGGAAGCTATCAATTATAGCAAAACAAACGATGAAAACTGACATTAAAAGGAAAAATTTGTGATTCCTATATAGAGAATTAAATGTGTATACTATGAATAGACAAAACGTTAAAATCTCTCTGTTGAAATGGACATAGCGGCGCCCAGTCATGCTTTAAAAAATAACAACTAAAATTCCAATAGAAAATGATCAAGTTAAAAATCGTTTACAGCACTCTTTGACTATATACTGTAAAAATCTAAAACTCATATTCCAAATCTTTAAGTTTTTGCTGCAGTATAGTTTTTGACACAAACACTGGAGAATAGACTCTTGAATTTTAAATTTTAATACGTTTTATCAATCTTCTTACTCAAACATAATTTTTAGAAATTTGTATGCCATTACTTAGGAAAATAAATCCGTCCTTTGAGTTGCCATCTAACGCTATATCTAGAATAAATCTGGCAAACTGCTCAATAATGTTATTTCGTAAAAGATCCAAATAAATAAAGAATAAATTTAAATGAAATTCTTCATAGTTGTAAATAACAAAGTCAAATTAAAAATATTCATCAAAAATTGTTACTAAGTTAAAATACATAGATATCAAATGTTGAACATTTTCTTTAAAGGATGACTCTGTACGAATTTCTGGCGGGAGATCGCGCGTTTCAAACTTTTTGAATGAGACTTTCCTACTCCAGCTGGACGAGTAGGGAAAGGATACAGAATGAGTTTAGGAAAAGTTATACGTAATAATATCTACGCTTGGGCGTATAAAGACAATAAATAGATTTTAAAAAAAGAAAAAAAAAAAAAAATAAAAAAAGGAGAGAAAGAAATTTATGAATCAGAAATTATTTTTTCAGTCTTTACCTTTTGAAACTACTCATCGCCTGCCTGGCCCTCCAAAATTTCAAAATCTTCTTTTTATACAACAACATAGAAAAAGTAAACAATTAATGATACAACATAGAAAAATTAAATTACCATCAAAATAACTAGTATGTGTGATTGTGATATCTGAATACTTATAATTAAAAAGTTACATTCCGGATTAAGTTGGTAAATATGTTATGCCTTGAAAACTATGTCATCCATTTTAATTGCCTTTTCAAAATGGTAAAAAGTTCAAGTAAAGAACCTATATATACAGTACAAACTCCATGAATCGATTAAAAACCGAATTAGAATGGCATACAATTGTTTTTATAAAGTATATTGTCTCTTTAAAAATTGGAAAAATAAACATTTTTATATCTTTCCTAAATCAAATACATACAGTAAGTTATTCTATATATATAAGAGAAATTATATATTTTTTTTGTTTCTGTCAAAGACGATTAAAAATTTATTTTAAAATAAAATTTGTCAAAGCAGACAGAGCTCTAAACGAGACTGTGCTACAATTATAACCCGACTTGTACACCTAAAAAGCAAACCGCGCGAAGCGCATAGGCGGTAGGGAGAAAATGCAAATTTCTAAACTGACTCTAGCAAAAAGCACATTTTAAAAATTATAAAGATTCGTATAATCCAAAATTATGTCTCTGAAAGATCGTAACAGTAACGGTTTCCAATTTTCTCTTATTTTTGAAAATATCTCGTAGTCTAAAATCATTCTTGCAATATTAAAATATCAGAAAAAAAATATAAGGGTAAGCATCTATCTATATATTATGAAAAATAATTGACCTCAAAAGGCAACACTGCTCGCTATTTAAAAGGATCAAACGTTTCCTTCCAAACCCAACCAAAAATTACTTACTCCTTGCCCGTCCACCCGTGTAAGCTGCCATCTATGGGGATGCAACACAAACAACAAAAAACAGTTTATCATAGACCTCTGATGGTCCTCCCATCAGCCAAGCTGACCAATCAGAGCGAAGCTTCCAAACAACCTCCAAAATAGAACAGTAATGATACATAGGAAGAAAAGGATAGGAAATCATTGTTGATGATTGCTTTGACCACAATTCTCTTTCTGAAAAACTTATTGCATTTGAAAGGAAAAACAAAAAAGTGTATACATAATACGAAGTTACCGGAAAGGATCCTTAAAAAAATTCTATTAAATAACTGAGGGAAACATTTAATCTCGCCTTTTGAGAGTGGACACATGAAGAGTAAATGCATACGAGGTAGAAAAACGAAGAACGACAAAAAAGGTTAGAAAGTTGAATAAAAAATACGGAGGAAACCAAGTGATTACTGGACGAAGAATTTACAGGTTGTAAGTTTATTAACCTTCGTATACGAGCCCATATTTTATGAAGTTTTTTCTTTCTCTTTTTTTCTAATTAGATTGCTATCTGTTATTCCTCCCTCTTTCTCCAGCATGTGTGTTGATTATCAGCCTCAGAAAGCGGTTATGGAAAAGAGACTGTTGGAAACTGATTCACAAACACACGCGATTCACGTCTGTTTGTGAGGCAGTCATTTTTCCTGACTCCGAGGGCCACCAGTCTAGGGTGAAATTACGGTAGGGAATCCTTGTAAACAATAGCATGCATTGTCATTAGCAGGTATGCAGCTGTAAGAGACTAATTTGGCCGGTCTCATGCTTACCTCTTTCAAATCTCCTTGGTGAAGGCCTCCATAATTGTTTTATACCTTATGCATTGTATTTAAACTCCATTGTCTGGCATCTCTTTCTTCCCCAAGAAAGAGACGCCAAACAAAGAGTTGGCCTTGGCGGGAAAGTGCCCAAGCTGGGACACCGCCAGGTTAACTCGAGATCAGTCCTTGGATACCGCTCCTGCGATGTGGAGGTATCAAATCCGACCTCCTGTTAACAGGTCATTGAGATTAGGAATTCTTTTTCAATTTTAAATTGATAGTTTTATGCGTGTGTTAGTCATCATTTCTTAACGACATTTTGTGCATAGAATTACCTCATTTACTTAATGGACAAAATCCATGTTTGGTCAATTATCCCGTATCACTATTGTTCAAATAAAGCACTAGTTGAAAGTAATAATTAATCCATCCCCCTGTATAATGCGTGCTGGTAAGGTCAATATTAATCTTAATGAATAGCATAAGTGATTTGGAGCAACCCTTTAGATATATATAGTATATATAATATATAGATATGTATATATAATATATAAATAAATATATATAATATATATTTAATAATATATATATATATATATATTATATATTATTAATATATATATATATTATATTATATATATATTGTTATGTTGTAGTAGATTAAAACCAGGAGAGAAAGGGTTTAAGGAAGCGTATGAGAGTGCCGATGTCGGCAATGTGCCCATATAGGTCGGATAAAGGACCTGGGATTCTAGTTGTAATATAATAAAAATAAACCCTGATCCTAGAAGAAAGAAACTCTGTGGTCGTAAGTTAGTCTGGGCACAGCAGAGCAGTTAGTGAGCGCAGACGTGATTTGTTAGAATGGACCCACCTTTAGGGTCAGGGTGAAACAAAATTACTGTCAACTTTTGAAAGGTTAAGGTGCTATTAATTAAAATATTTATAATCATAATAAATTGGGATGATATCTATTTTTGCAAATTAAGAGCAATTTTTAAATTGCCAGTCATTTAATGTGTCCTGAAGAGTTTGGCACCGTTCATGTATCTTATTCCATCAGCGTTTATTGACTGCGTTGATTCAATTCGGCAATGATTATTTTATAATTTTATGAATTTAAGAAATATTATCTGCAAGGGATAACTCCGAGTGTTTTATGTCCATACTTCCCTTAGTAAACCTGTTATGAGCAATACGCAACTGCCACCAATAGTGACCGAGATCAAATTATCTTGTAGAAGATGTATAAATTTATTTTTTGGGAGCTGAGAAATTGCAAGACCGCAATCAAACGTGAATCTTAAAAATGTTTCCAGTTTATCAAGAAGCATTATATTATAATAATATATATATATATATATTATATATACGATATATATATATAGGATATAATATATATATATATAGTATACTATATATATATATATTATAGTATATATATATAGATATATATAAATATATATATATTATATATATAGTATTATATATATTATAATATATATATATATATATATATATAGTTATATAATATAGGATATATAAATTTACCGTTGAGTATTATCTCTATTTCAATTTGGTAGTGTGCATTTTAATTGTTTTTCTACTGATACCATTAAAGTTTTGGTCAGTTTCAAAAGTTTCATTTTTCTCTTTCTTATCATTTTTCTATTTCATTAATTTTCGTTCGCTTTTCCAAATCGAATATCACCTAAGACGTCATTCATCTTCTATTATTCCACCAAACTAAGATAAGGCTCTGTGATGGTTGTGGAATGTGAACTTCCAACTTTTTGTAGCACCAACCTCTGTAGTATATATAATATTTAAAATATATAGACAAATATCCATTTTATTTTTATTTTTTATTTAGAAAATTGTCTTCTGATTTGTTGATTTTAATTTAGATATTCTAAATGATTATTTTTATCAAGTAGGAACTCACTTGTTTAATGTTAGATAGATGAGTTATTGTTTTAATATCAGTTTTATAAGATTTACTGATGGAATGGAATTCTGACATTCATCACTATGCATAATGGATTGTAAAAACAAGATCTTCATTTCTATGGAGATGTCTTTAAAGCCAGCATTATATCAAATGATTACAGTTATATGCTTGGAATAATCGCAATATTATATCTATCTTGTCTATCATCTATCTATCTATCTATCTATCTATCTATTCTTATTATCTATCTAATCTATCTATCTATCTCTCTATCTCTCTACTATACTATCTATCTCTCTATCTATTCTCTCTATCTCATATATTAGATATAAATATATATATATATATATATATATATATATATATATATATATATATATATATATATAAATATATATATATATATATATATATATATATATATATATATATATATATATAAATAATATAATATATATAGTATATATGATATATATATATTATATATATATATATATATATATATATATATATATATATATATATATATAAAATTAATTTTATTTTTTTAATAATTTTTTTTTTCTTTAATATTTTAATTATTGTTAAAAAATAAAAAAGTTTTAAATTTAATATATTTGATTTTAAAAAAAAAATTTTTAATTAATTAATTATATATTTTTTAATATTTATTTTTATACGTTATAATTTTGGAAATAAAGATTTATATGCAAGTGAACATATATATATATATAGTATATATATATATATATATATATATATCATATATATATATAAATAATATATATATATATATATTATGTAGTATATAATATATTATATATTATATATATTATATAATATATAATATATAATATATTATATATATAGTATATATATATATTATATATATATTATTATATATAAATATATATATATATTCCAATAAAGAGAATAAAATAATCTAATATAGTCAACAATTTTAAAATACAAAAAAAATATATATCATTTTATTAATATAAAACTTCTTCATCTTGAAGTTGATTGAGAGCTTCCTCCGTTTTTATTGTGTAGCTATGATGGATGAAACACTTAATTAAAGATAATTAAGTTAGATTTTCTTCTTTACGTAGAATGAAAAAAACTATGTTTGAAACTGTTCAAAATAGAGAAATATATTTATTGGGGCGCCGTTGGAGTGAGATGATAAATCCTTTAATATCCAAATGTGATTCGTACATATCAAATTTGTTTGAAAAATTAATATTTTTTTTTATAAATTTGTACGGCTTACAAAGATTAAATAATCGTAAGAATGTCATCTATGGCTCACGAATTTGCTCTCTAATGGGTTTTAAAAATCATCAAGAAAAGAAATTGTAATTGCCCTATTTGTCTTTTCATTTTACATTAATTCTCAAGCGAGGCATTTTCATTTCTTCATTAACATAAAGCAAAAGTTCTGTTTCAACTTCCAAAATGTTCGAAATAATTGTTTAATCGGATGTTTACTTAATCTTTCAAAATCATATATCACAATTTCAATATGGATTAAGAAGCAGTTACAGTCATTATTTATTGGAGACTTTGCCAAATGTAGTACATAATAGCAGAGTGAAGTGAGAGAATAAAGTTTGGAAATATATAAATAAATTTATAACAAATATGCCTTTTATTACAAATTTCAAGACACCGGAATTTTTTGAAAAAGGTTTAATATCTTAATCCATTCAAGCTCCTCTAAAGCTTCAACGATTGCTTTAAAATTTTCTCAAGATTTCAACAGTCCATCGTAACTTTCCACCAACCTTGTTTCGCCAATTCGTGTGAGTTTTGTATATTATGTGTCTAAGAATTTTTTTTCTATTAAAATAGTTTTCGGCCTTGGCAATCTAAAATAGTACCTAGTTGCATTCGCTTTGCCATAAAGTTTCTAATGTGTTGTATTACACATGAATGTAAACAGCAATGAACATAATTTTTTTTTTTTTTTTTTTTTTACAGAAATAAACACCACACTCACGGGCAGAGCCCTTATCAAGGAGGAGCGTGTAACTCATTTAACGTCGCAGAGGACGGAGCCAAGCCCCAAGGGAGAGAAATAGGCTCACATTTCTCCACCCGACCAAGTTGCGAACCTGGGGACCCTCGCTTTGTTGGGCGAGTGCTCTAACACTGAGCTATCGGGCGCTTTTATATAAATAAATATGAAATACGTAAAAAAATTAAAAAAATACATATACACACATACATACATACATATATACCATATAACATATATACATATAACATATATACAAATACACATAAACATACATTACATACACACACATAACACACACATATAATATATAGTATAATATAATTATATATTATAATATATATATATTATATAATATATATATATATATATAATATATATATATATATATATATATATATATATATATATATATATATATATATTATATAATATACATTACATATATAATACATACATACACACACAATATAATATATATATACATATATATATATATACACATTACATACATATATATATATATATATTAATATATATAATATATATATATATATATATATATATATATACTATATATAATATATTATATATATATATAATATATAATATATATATAGATATATATATATAATTAACATATAACATATATATATATATAATTACATTATATATACATGCCATACATTACACATACACATACCATACACGTACACATACATATATATATACATATATATATATATATTATATATATATGATATATATATATATATATAGTATATATATATATATATATTATATATATATATATATAATATATAGATATATTACAACTATATATATATATATATACATATATATATATATATAATATATATATATATATATATATATAATATATATATATATATATCATATATATATATTATATATATATATATATATATATATATATATTATAATAATATATATATATATATATATAATATATACATATATATATATATAATATATTATATATATATATATAATAACATATTAATATATATATATATATATATATATATATATATATATATATATATATTATATTACATATTATATTTTATATATATATAATTATTATATATATAAAATACATATATATTCATATTAACATACTATTATTAACATCAGTAATATTATTATTAATTGCTAAACACTATATTTCACTTTTATTTACCAGTAATTACTATATTTTAATATTAATATTATTATTATGATGCACTGCACTATGTTTTAATAATAATATTGATATGCCTACACAATATTTCACTATATATTAATATTATTTACCACTATTCACTATATTAAAAATTTAGATTAACATTATACTGTATTATTATTATCATTATCACCACAATCACTGTTATTACTATTAGTATGTTTGTTATATATATTTCACTATATATTAAAATTATTTACCACTATTCACCATATTAAAAATTATCATTAACATTATTATTATTATTATTATCATTATCACCACAATCACTGTTATTACTATTAGTATGTTAAACGAAATATCCCCAACATTCGCGGAAAGATAAATGTGATAGGAGGGGTTTCCAGCCCCTTGCTACCAGTGGAAGAGAATTTGGAAAATTTACTTCATATGACTCGACGATAGACTTGGGAAACGCAGCTCCACCTTCTTCAATTTAGTATTTTAAATTTCTTCTTTATAATTTTATTTTTGTATTTAATAATTAATTATCCAAAATAGCCAAAAGAAATGATTTCAAACATTTTGCTGCTCCTCGAACCCATATTACAAATGAAATAAATTTCTATGTTTAAAATTTTACATTTTTTTAAAATCCAAAATCATAATTTTCTTTTTCCTTGAAATTTCTAGCCACCATGAATGAATCAAACGCTTTCTTTCTTTCTCTCTTCCCTTAAAATATTCCAATCAAATCTTCAGTAGAATCCCAGATTCGACTTCATCTATTCAATAAATCTCCTCTGACTATCCTTCTTCTTTCCAATCATTCTCTCTTCTGGTCCCTCTGTATTTTTCCTC
>JABUQX010111531.1:0-2500 GCA_015478945.1 Trachelipus rathkii | reverse complement strand
ATCTCTGTGTTTTTCATAACGCAGAATATTTTTCATCAAAGCAAGCATATGCGAAGTGTTTCTTTAAACACACAGTATTTACTGTTGTTTGGACAGAGAAGAGACATGAGTCAAAAGTTAATGTATTGGCAACTCAAATGTTTCCTCTTCAAAGGAAAGAGTTCTTAAAAGTATATAAAGAGGTTACTTCGAATCCCCCACGGTTATTTGATGTGTGAACTTCACCCCAAAAACACGCACAGAGTGCTGCTCCGTACCAACATTCTACCCTACGAGATAGAAACTGTATACATACCTGAATAATGAGTGCTCTAGTTGCAAAGTATTTACCTCTTATAAAAAAATTTTAAAAGTTGAAACCATCTGAAAAACGTAAACTAATTAGTGAGGATGAGAAATTCACCCAATGTGTATGTGAAGTCTGTTTAAATCTTATAAAAGGAAATGTTCCTTTAAACAGACCTCAGAAGGTAAAGCTACGTCGCTATAGAAACATCATTAAAAAACTCTCCCTCAACATTAAAAATTTGAAAAATAAAAAGAAGTTACTACAGAGAGGAGGAGGAGTATTCCTGCCATTACTCTTCTCCGTTATAGCTCCCCTGATAACTAAGTGGTTATCCCCATAATGAAGAAGGTTGCTGTACTTCCATATAATGAGTATGAGAAAATGAAGTATAATAATACAGCATCTGTACAGAATTCAGCTCCTCAGATTCATCATTCACAACCTCTATATGGTCAGTTATTGCCGCACACTGCGCAAAATCCACAATCGCAGTTTCATCATTCACAACCCCAATACACGCAGATATTACAGCCCAATGCATTGACATTACAACCTCTTTCACATCAGCAGCAACAGTTGCACCACCAGAATCCTTATATTGTGAACGACACATTATCTTTCCAGCAGCCTCTACCTCCTAGCTTATATGATCCTAAAGTTGAACAGATAACCAAATATGAGAAAGAAGTGTACAGGATATTAAATTCAGACATTAACATCCATGAGAAACGCATCTTATATCAGGCGGCCATACAAAAAATTGATAGATCTTAAAGACTTGCACCTACATCTGTCCCTACGTATCCCCGTTAACCGAAGATGTAGATATACCTAATGAAGTAAAACTTGAAGTGAAAAATGAAGATAAATTTAAAAATATCCTAGAGGAGAGCTTACCTATTAGAGTGCGTAAATCAGGAATAGCTTTATATAATATTTTAAAAGACCAATTAACTTTGAATGAAGCAGGGGAGATCGTAATTGATGATGAAATAGTTAAAGGATCAAATATTGTGGATTTGATAGCTGATCTCTCACGTAACTGGAAGAAAGGCCCTGTAAAAGGATGGAATGATATCAAACAAGAACTTCAGACTATTAATTTTCCCAGAAGTTTAATCTTAAATACAACGCGATTAGCAGACTTGGATAATATCCCCATTACACCAAGACCTGATTCAAGTCCCTCAGGCACTTCTTACGCTTCAGATAAATTTAAACGTGTTACCAGAGGCCGACTAAGAAAAACACCTTATAATAGGTCTAGTTGGATTAAATCGTAATTATGTATTATCATATATATTTAGTTGTAATGTTTGTGTATAAATAAATGTTATTTTAAATCTTTTTCTTTTTCTTTTTCCCTTGTGACCTAATATCACATTTTTGGACAAATATATATATATATATATATATATATATATATATATATATATATATATATATATATATATATATATATATATATATATATATATATATATATATATATATATATTACGCTTACACGTGTGTCAGTAGACAACATGGAGGCAAAGGAGGTAGATGAAGTATTACTTCAATCTGAGGGAGCCAAACAGTTTTGGGGGTTTCACTAGGTTTGCTTTAAGGTATCCTAATATTGAGAAAAAAGAGTTAAAAGCATATTTGGAGGGTGAAGAGGCATTTACTCTACATAAACCTGTAAGAAAAAAATTTCCTACACGGAAAACCATATCTCCGCAGCTTGATAGCATATGGCAGTTAGATTTATCGGAAATGATTAAATACAGCTCTTATAATGAAGGCTTTCAATATATACTTTTTACAATTGACGTATACTCTAGATACTTGTGGTTGAAGCCTATAAAAGATAAAAGGTCAGCTACAGTTGCCGATGCTGTACTTGAAATTATAGAGGACGAGCGGAGAACACCTAAATCATTTTGGACAGATTCAGGAATGGAATTCAAGGGGCGAGAGTTTCAGGAGATGCTCTGGGAGTATGGTATAAGCTATTACAATACATTTTCCGTAAACAAAGCGGCAATAGTTGAAAGAGTCCAACGTACTATTAAAGAACGCATGCATAGATATTTTACTAAAATGAATACTTTTAAATATATTGATATACTGGACGATCTCGCTTATTCTTATAACAGGTCTTACCATAGAACTATAAAGTCAACTCCTTTAGAGATGTCAAAAACTAGAGGACGTATGGCACATATA